>BSBK01008071.1:137500-190656 GCA_027943335.1 Chamaecyparis obtusa | reverse complement strand
TAGGAGAGAGAAAATTGCCTAGTAAATAGGACTTTAAATGATGAAATTGAAGAAAATGAACCAAAATTGATTGAAATTATTAGGTGCTAATTTTGGGGTATTACATTTGCCCCTCTTTGAATTGATGTGCGAGCAATGCGTTGATTCAAAGAATAGTTTGATATGATAGATGAGCAAAGATTTCAGAAGTCTAGGTTAGATTGCCAAGACACCGATCAAAAACAAGCATGATTCTCCAAAGTCTAAGTTAGATTGCGAAGATGATAGTCCAAAAAAGAACTAGAATTAGGGTTAGATTGCCCCAATACCAATTGATGAAGATTTTAGGACTATCTCAGAATCAGGGTTAGATTGCCTCAATACGAAGCTTAGCCCTGCGAGGCCCAGGTTAGATTGCCCAGATAACGGTCTAAGAGAGATTTTGAGAGCCATCTCTAGAATGAAGCCTGAATCCAAGAAATTAGGGTTAGATTGCCCCAATACCTAAAAAAATTTGAGAACCATCTCCAGAACGAAGCTTGATTCCTGAGGTTTCGAGTTAGATTGCTTAGATACCTAAAAGATAGATGATAAGATAATAAGATGTGAGGCACCGAGATGCCCCTAGCAATGAGAACTGATGATTTAGATCAAACTCATTCAAGAATTGATTCGACAAGATTCAATGATGTAATCATCCTACCCCCTTGGGAGTGAAATCAAAAGATGACATATCAGAAGGATGATTGACAATGAGAGGTTGTAGAGTAGAAATAATCAGACTAGATTTGAGAAGCTGCACAAGCAAATTGGAGTGATTGGGAGGTCTTGTTGACCAAGTTTGACCATGGTTGACTAGATTTGACTAGAGTTGACTTTGATGAAAACATTGAAGATCTCAAGAAAATGATCAAAAGATGAGATCTTATAGGAAGATGACACCAGAAGGCTGACTGCACAAGCGTTTGATCCCAAAGGGTCCCAAAATTTAAAATGTGATTTAGAGCTATCTAGAGATGTTAGATTTTAATTTCAATCTCGAAAATGGATTCTGAGCAATCGATTTAGCCAAGGGTGCAATTTTCATGCAAAATGGAGCACTTTGAAAATTAGGTCAAAAAAGCTATATAAGGCTTGGAGGGGTCATTTTCAATTCATTATTCACTTTTGTCTTTTTGCGATTTGAGCTCTGAGACAAAGAATGGAGGGCCTTCCAATGCATATGCATCAATTTGAGCACTTGTGACAACATGTTTGGCCACCAGAGTATGACCCACCTTTGAGTAGTCGATAAACTTCCTTGCATTTTGATTTGTACTTCTTTCTAGGTTGATTTAGGGTCGATTTGGCAAGTTTAGGAGCATTTTCTTCAAGTCTCATGCAAGGAAATGGTTTCCTTGCATGGGTTAGGGTTCCTTCACTTGGGCTCTCTCTTAAATCTCACACGAAGTGCTAGGTCATCCTACATGAACTTTCTCATTGTCGCACAAGAGAAGGTTTTGTCTCATGCGAGGGAACAGTTTCCTTGCGCAAAAAGATGTTGTAGTGTTGTAATGTCTTTGCCCAAATTTTGCCAAATTTCTATGAAATCAGCCAAGTAGAGCATCATAGAGTCATGTCTAGGATAGATGCTTTTTAGTATTTGTTTTTGTTGTTTTGAAGCCATCATATTGAGATGCATGAGATGGTATATCACAGCACAAGGACCATGGCGGAAGGTGTCTTCATTCTTTAGATCTAGGCCTAGGAGCATCTCCCTATTTGTAGACCAATTTATCATGATACACGGTAGGCCCTTGAGCCATATATATATAGGTATGCAGGTCTGATTACTCAGCCATTGCTGGGTAAGATAGAGCAGTGGCGCAGATAGCTTGATGATATGGTGACTGTTATCTGGAGACCATGGGTTGCTATTGAGCCATGGGATGATGCTAGGAGAGAGATTTCTTACATGTTTGTGTCGCATCCACTGATAGGGTGTAGTGTTAACATTATTGTGTGATTCCTTGTTACATGTTTCTTATGTTATTTTGGGAGACAATAGGATGTCTCCCATGAGTACTATCCCTATGCCCACTTCGCTGATGAGGAGAAGTGGTGGCATCTGAGATTAGATCTGAGTAGATGTGCAATTTAGGCATGCATTCCTCAAGCCCAACAGGATTAAATGGTGGACATCACCAATGCAGGGATGATGCCTACATATAGGGATCATTGCCTAGCCCATCCATTTCCTAGATTCATAGATCCTGCCAGCATGGGAGCACAACATCAGGTACCATCACAGTAGAAGGTACCAGTACAATAGCCTATATAATAGCAGGCTGCACAGCAAGGACCATAGGGACAATAGTAGTAGTAGGTACCTATACAGCAATAAGCACCATTACAGTGGCTTGGGTAGAGAGCATTGAGGCCTAGGTTGGTGCAGAGAGACATCCCCCCGAGGACTATGGGGCCAGATGAAAGAGCTAGGAGTACTAGGTCTTAGGAGAGATCCACCAGGTAGAGGACACACAATACCTTGTAGCAGATGCCTCTGGGTGATGATACATATATGCTAGATGTTCCTATAGGAGCACAAACACCATAGCTATAGGAGGCTCTTAGGAAGAGCCATGAGAGGGTCAAGTAGGTCCAGTGTGAGAGAGATGACTACCATACCTGAGTCATCATACAGGAGACCCATGTAGCTGATAGGGATTAGGAGATCAGAGAGCTATGTGAGGAGTTGGAAAGAGCATGACTGGAGATTAGATGTGAGTCTACTCAGGTAGCTTATTATTATGCAACATATTGTGGAGCCATTCCAGATGTATCAGAGTAGGTGCCTCCATTTTTTGAGTACGCAGGAGCACCACAGAGACCACCACAGGCACCTCTACAATAGGAACCTCCACATCAGGCACCTCCATAGAGACTGATGCTTCCTCCCTAGAGACAAATGCCACTAGCATAGGCACCAACATAGGGACCACTGCCACCACCTCCTCTAGGTGGTGACAGGTAGAGTCAGCACATCTTGATATCCATATATTGTAGCCCATTTTTAATATTGTGCTCGATTAGCACCCTTGTTTTGTACATGAAATTGATCCGACCGATATATATATATATATATATATATATATATATATATATATATATATATACATATATATATATATATATACATACATATATATATATATACATATATATATATATATATACATATATATATATATACATATATATATATATATACATATATATATATATACATATACATATACATATATATATATATACATATACATATACATATATACATATATATATATATATATATATACATATACATATATATACATATACATATATATATATACATATATATATATATATACATATATATATATATATATATACATATATGTATGTATATATATATATGTATATATATATATATATGTATATATATATATGTATATATATATATATATACATATATATATATACATACATATATGTATATGTATATATGTATATATATATATATATATATATATACATATATATATATACATACATATATGTATATATATATATGTATATATGTATATATAATATATATATATATATATATATATATATATATATATATATATATATATATATATATATATATATGAGATCATGATTTTGATATCATCATACTTGTTGATATATTGCTTTGATATTGATGTTTTATGAGATGTGTTCTATATGCCTTAGATGTATGGATTAGATATGAAATGTACATGTTTTCTTTTATGATAATGTATGAATATGCAATGTGAAATGCAATGATAGATAATAGAGAGATGAATGTGATGTATGATTTTATGCATGCTTACAATGGATGCATATGCAAATGGATATGTAAATGTATATGGATTTTATGGATGCAAATGAAAATGTAATGGACATGCAATTTATGTGGTACTAATCATCTCATATAGGATATAGCAATATATGACATGTACTAATCAAAAGGATGTTTTGAAGATCGAGAGTGAGGATCAAACACTTGTGCAGCAAAGATGATCCCAAGTCAAAAGATGAGAACCTTTGATTTAGAGATAAGAGAGCACCAAACACTATCTCAAATGCAAGCCTAGAATGAAAGATGCAAGCTTAAGCTAGATGCAAGCCTAAAATGAACAAATGCAATCCCTAGGACTTGGATATTGGACTCATCATTTTTATCATCATCAAGTTCTTTTAGGCATGAGACATACACAAGATGTTATACAACCCTCACTGACATTGCAATCATGAGAATATGAATATGACATACATCTTAGATTTGTTGGAATGAGGTGTAAGCATTAAGACACAAGAAGCCAGGATGACCTGAACACCTATTGCTTTTGATTTAGCTAGTTAACATAAGCACCAAAGCATAATTGCTAGAATGACCTGAATGTTGCTTGCAAACAAACACACCAGACACACAAGAGTTCCTTCTTTTGCCAAAGATTGCTCACAGTGACCCTTAGATTCACTTAGTAGGATGAGCATTTGTGATTTCACTTGTAGAAGAAAGAAGTCACTCAAAACAGACAAGGAGAAGAACCAACCTCACCAAAGCATTTGTATAAAAGGTGTTGAGGTACACATTTCCATTCAATATGAGATGAAGGCTCTTATAGATGGACACCCCTCTTATGTAGATTCATTAGATCACTGGAACTAAACCAGCAAACAGAAAGAAATGAAAAGATCATGCCCTCAGTCTTCACGTTTCTTAGTCAAGAAAGACATCTTAGATTCACTCGAGGGGAAATGCTAAAGAAAAAAAACAAACAAGCACCCAAAGGAAAATCTTCACATGCTTCAAAGGAACAAAAATTCAGTTTTAGTTTCAGTTTACATTTTTCTTCAAGAGGATTGAAGTCAAATCAAAAGTGTACAATATTCGAAGTCTCAATGGGACATTGACAGTAGGCAGATGCAGTGAGAACCACTGGTGACCATCATGAGAGACAAAGTCTCAAGAAGATATCAAAGCATGAACCAAGTATTAGTAGGTGGACGAAGTGGGAACCACTGATGACTAATACAAAGAGGATTCTTTAAAGAGAGAACCAAGCACAAGAGAAACATCAGCAGGTAGACGTAGTGAGAACCACTGGTGACTGATGTAAAGAAGATATCTCAAAAGAGAGGGGTTACAATGAGAGCTACGTATCAATAGGTAGGCATAGTGGGAACCATTGGTGACCGATACATAAGAGATCCTCAAGGAGAGAAATCTCAAAAGTAGCTAGGCATCAGTAGGCAGACATAGTGAGAATCATTGGTGACTGTTGCACAAACAAAAGTTTTGAAAGTGATAGGACAATGCCCCCAAGTGTGAACCAGTTCCAATCCATGAATAGTGGAGGAAAATCTCAAAGACAACTTAGATCAAGTGCATGAGCTAGAAAACTAAAGTAGGAAATAGACTAAAGCAGGAAACAAACAAAAGTAGGAAAGTAGGAAAGAAAACTAAAGCAGGAAACTAAGAGCCAAGTGATGCTAAGATGAGATATAGCTTCAAGAAACAAGAGGTGCTTGTTTACCAGGTTTTTACCATCTTGGTAGAGATTTTATTTTTTCTACCATGAGGCCTGTTTACCAGGCTTTCATCAATGGCACATTTTTCTTCTTTTTCAATTTTTTTGTACTTTTCTTATTTGATTTTTTTTTGTATTTTTCAATATCTTTTTTTTTGTATTTTTTATCTTTTCACTTTTTTTTTGTATTTTTAAAATTTTTTATTTTTTTAAATTATTATTATTATCAAGGTGACTGTTTACTAGGTTTTCACTAGGATAATAGATACATCAAAGCGCTTGTTTTACCTAGTTTTCACTAAGATGATCATTTTTTTAGGACATTTTGCAAGTTTTAGGATTTTTTTGCAATATACCATTTTTTGGATTTTTTTCAGGAACAATAAGTATGTACATGATCACATAGAGAATGCCTCAGCTATAGAATTTCTTCAAGTGAAGAGCGTTGATAGGCTCTTTGAGCTGTTCTCCTTCAGTGGTCGAGAATTGATAAGTGCTAGACCCAAATGTTGCAGCAATAATATACGGACCAAGCTAGTTTGGCTCAAATTTCCTTTTTTGGACTTGCTGCTACTAATTCTTGGGGTTCTCTCTTAGGATGGGATCACCCACTTGGAATTCTCTTTGTTTGACTTTCTTATTGTAGGCTTTGGACATCCTCTTTTGGTATGCTCAAAGCTGATCAAACACCACCTTCCGACGTTCATCCAGTAACTCAAGCTCTTGAAGCTGAGATATTTTGTTTTCTTCATCAATGCTAAGGCCCCATAGAGAGATTCACAATGTTGGAATCTCAACCTCAATAGGTAATACTGCATCTTCTCCATAAACCGAGGCAAAGGGTCTAGCCCCTGTTGGTGTGGGAATACTTGATCTGTAGGCCAACAAAGCCAGATTAATCTGGAGATGCCAATCTCTACCATATTTATGAACTGTTTGGTGCAAGATTTTGAGAATTCTATTATTAGAAGCCTCTGCTTGTCCATTACCCTAAGGATAATAGATAGATGACCAATGTTGAATAATCTTGAACTTGGTACATAACTCTCTCAGGTCCTTGTTTTTGAATTATCCCCCATTGTCAGTGATAGTGGGTGAGGGTAAACCATATCTAAAAATGATATAGTTCAATATAAACATAGCCACAAACTTACCATCAGCTACAACTAGAGGCACTACCTCAACCCACTTAGTAAAATAATCAGTAGCTGTGATGATAAACTTATGTGCTCTTGAAGAAGAAGGATGTATCTGACCTACTAAGTCAAAGGCCCACTATTGAAATGGCCAGAAACTGATGAAAGGAATAAGCTCTTTAGTAGGAGCATGGATCAAATTTCCATGAAATTGGCATTGTTTACAAGTCTTGGCATATTGAACAGCTTCTTTCTCCATATCTGGCCAATAATAACTAGCTCTAATAAATTTCTAGGCTAACATCAGACCACTTGAATGAGACCCACAGATACCTTTGTGTACCTTAGCTAGCACATGTTTGGACTCATTGGGTTCTAGAAACCTAAGGAGGGTACCTTCAAGACCCTGTCTATACACATAATTTTCTATGATGACATACCATGAAGCAGTATGACTTAGGTGATGCTTTTCATTCTAGGTATATGTGTCTAGGATGATTTGGTCATGAAGGTAGGAATAGATATGGTGGTAGCAAGATGAATCATGTCCAATGACTGAATAGATCATCCTAGATTTAGGAATGTCATGGGTAGGGTAGTGTAATGCCTCCACTAGGAATTCATGTCTAAAGTCATTTTCTGGCATTTGTAACATTGAAGCAAGAGTGGCCATAGCATCAACTACTTTATTGTTTGCCCTTGGAATTTTCTAGAAAGAAATGTGTGCAAAATACTATTTGAGATCATCCACCATTATTTTGTAAGGTACTAGCTTGTCATCTTTTGTTTGATAGAAATCATTAACTTGGTTGATGATTAATAGAGAGTCTCCAAAGACCTTGAGCTCATCCACATGCCATTCAATGGCTATCTTTATGTTGTTAGTGAGAGCTTCATATTGAGCAATGTTGTTTGTGTAGGGAAACAAAATTTTGTAAGCTTTTGGTAATGAGTATCTTTGAGCTGTTATAAATAGAATGCCTACACCAGATCCTTGTTGAGTGAATGATCCATCAAAGAACATGCTCCAAGATTGGTGTGTGAGAAGCATGATGGATTCATCTGGGAATTCAATATTCAAAGGCTAGTGATCTTTCAAAGGAGTTTCCACCAATTGATTAGCAATTGCCTATCCTTTAAGAGATTTTCTTTCCACATAATCAATGTCAAATTCACTAAGTATCATCACCCATTTTGCTAACCTACCCATGAGGGCAGCCTTGCTTAATAAATACTTTAGTGGATCAATTTTTTCAATAAGCTTTGTAGTATGAGTGAGAATATAATGTCACAACTTCTGAGAAGACAACACTATTGCTAGACAAGCTTTCTCAATGATAGAATAATTCATCTCATATGAAACCAATGTTCTGCTAATATAGTATATGGCTCTCTCTTTGTTGTTATGATCATCTTGAGCTACGAGAGCACCTAAAGATATGTTTTTTGCTAAGATGTATAGTATGGGCAGCTTCCCATGAATAGGAGGCATCAATATAGGTGGGTTAGCAAGATACTGATTAATCTGAGTGAGTCCCCTATCACATTCTTCATTTCATTCATAAGTCACACCCTTATGCAAGGTTTTGGTAGATAGTTGTGACTTGTCGGCCAACTATGAAATGAAACACCAAATATATTGTAACCTTCCTTGCAGTCCTCTCATTTGACTAATGTTTTTAGGTGGAGGCATGTCCATAATAGCTTGAACTTTTTTTGGATCAACTTCTATACCTTTAGCTAAAATGATGTAACCCAATAGTTTCCTAGAAGTGATGCCAAAATCACACTTTTTTGGATTAAGTCTGAGACTAAATTATTCCATGCAGTCAAGTATGGGACCCAAATCTATGAGATGAGTTCTTCATTACATGATTTTGGCTAAAGTATCATCCACATAATCTTCCATTGTTTTATGCATTATATCATGGAAAATAGTAATGACAGCTCTTTGATATATTGCTCCAGCATTTTTAAGCCCAAAAGGCATGACATTCCAGAAAAAGGTGCCCCAAGAACATGTTAAAGTGGTATTTTCTTGATCTTCGGGCATAATTTTTATTTGATTATAGCCATAAAAGCTAGCTATCAAGGAATACATCTCATATCCTGTTGTCATGTCCACTATCATGTCAATATTAGGCAATAGGAAGTCATCTTTTAGACATGCCTTATTTAGATCCCTAAAGATTGTGCACACAAAAATGGATTTATCATGTTTAGTGACTAGAAAAATATTTGAAATCCACTCTACAAAATCAATAGTTCTTATGAAACTATCTTTAAGAATCTTTCTAGCTCTGCTTTGACCAAAAGTGCTATGTGTGGATGCATTTTTTTGCAGCTTCTATTTAACAGGTTTAATACCTGGTGCAATGGAAAAATGGTGCATGATTAGATTGGGGTCTAATCTAGGAGTGTCAGAGTAAGTCCATGAAAATTTGATTTTCTTTCTTTGAAAAAAGTTAGTGAACTCTTCCTTTTCTTTTGCGCACAATGATTGTGCTAGATGAATAATTTGTGGAGAAGCCTCTATACCCAAATTCACTGGTTGTATCAGCTCAATCAATACTGATGACCTCTCTTGAAAATGGTTCAGAAGTGTATCAAGTATCTCATCCTTGGGTGCCTTAGAGAGGTTTTCACCCTCAGATACATCTTTTATTTTTACTATTTTTGGCTCTGATACTGCCACAAAGTGGTTTTCACCATCAAAGCATCTATTTTTTCTTCTTTTAATTTTTTGACTAAGATACTTGATATCCGCCTCTGTCATGCTAAAACTACTTTCACTGGTGGAGGACATCATAGGTTCAATAGCATGGAGGTAACACGCTAGATCATAATCATTCTAGAACATTAGGACTTCATTGGATGTAGAAGGGGAGTTCTAGTTTATCAGATTGGGATAGCAGAGTGAAAGAGAAGTAGTGACTGGTTCAATTGCATTCATGGTATAACCATTAAAAGCATGGATGAGCAAGTCAAGACCTAGAGTGATCTCATCCAAAGGAGTTTTTGAATCTCTATAAGACCTTATGTTAGGAGTAGAGGACACGTTAACACTGGTGGCATCTTATTCATGTGACCTAACGCTAGACCCTTCACCTACTTCAAGAAGTCTTTCATAGGTATGCACTGTGTCTATATCTTTATCATAAGTAGCATCAGATAAATTGTCAAACTCATACTCATGTGAGTCATTACTTGATGTGGGAATTCCATTAACACTAGTAGCATCATCAGACTCATTATTATCTCTTGTGGTGTAACAACTTGCTGGACTTGTTCTTGTTCAAGATGCCTTTGAAAATGCGGTAGCCTATATCATTCACCTTGAAAAATGGGATCATCATTTAGTGTTTCTTTCCATTTCTCATATGTGAATTGATGTACTAAAGAGGTTTTATCACAATTGGTATTAGTATCAGTATCAATCTCTACCATATGGATAGGTATAATAGGCTCATCAGGTTCTGCAAAGAGTGTAGCAAGTTCTGGAGGAATAGAATATGGAAATGTGTCTTCATCAGAGCTAGCCTCTAGATTTACCTTTGGAGTAGTATCATCAAATTTTGACTCAAGTTTAGGTTCAGGTTCTGGTTCTGGTACAAATTTTTTTATCCCTAAATGAAAGGGGATCTTTTTCAAGCCTAAGCCAGTAGTATCATTTGTGCTATGACCTGTAGCTTCAATGGGCTTTAGCAAACCCTTGTCATTCTTTCCTATAGGACCACTCCCCTTATAGCCGAAGTGCTTCATGGTCTTGAAGGCCTCATTGTATGGATCTTGCTTTAAATCTAGAGGTGGAGTAGTTGTTTAAGCTATTTCTTTTCCCTTATAGATCCAAGCTCTGACAACTCTTTCTTCATCCTCATCTTCTAAAGGTCTAGAGGCCCATACAAAGGCACCATTGTAGATTGTTTGAGGAGAGCCATCAAAAGTTTTGTTACCCTCATAAGGTCTCTCATAAGAGAATGGGGATAGATCTAGAGCAACAAGTGATAACACAGGTTCAATTTAGTATTCTCCCATGTGTGTATCCTTAAGTCTCAAAGTTTGTTCCATTTCCTTCAACATAGCATCATAAAACCTAGTGGACTCTCTATTAGCTGGAAAAAAGCTATCTACAGATTACGCAAGAGTGTTGCAAGAGTAATTGGTATTAGTAGGCATAGTGAATTCCACCCCATGAAATGGAAACTTAATGCATTGATGGTATGTGGACAAAATAGCCTGGATCTCATGAATCCAAGGCCTACCCAACAAGATGTTGTAGGCAAGAGGAATGCCAAGAACTTGAAAAGTAACATCTCTCTCAATAGGTCCTATATGGATAGGTAGCACAACTAAGCCTTGGGACTTTCATTCTTCCTCATCATAAGCTTTGATGGTAATCTTTTTGTGGGAGTCTATAAAATTATCATTATAACCTAGCTGAGTAAGAAGCTTAGCAGAACATATATTAAGACTAGAACCATTGTCTATGAGCACTTGATAAACATGCTTAGGACCTATCATGACCTCTATATGCAAGGGAGCATTATGCCAATGGCTCAAAGAGTGATCATCTTCTTTAGAGAAGGATAGATAGTGAGGCGAGGTCAAATGACCCACCATAGATTGGAATCGGTTGAGATCAAGATCCTTGGGAACGTTTGCCTCGGTAAGGGATTTATCCAAAATCTTCCTGTGAGCAGGTGAGATCTTCAACAACTCAAAAATGGTGACATGAGCATTGGTTCACTAGAGCTGATCTTAGATGCTATAACTAGTTGAGCTAGCTATAGGGATAGCTTTCATGTTCTTGTTGGTAGGGCCAATAGTAGTCTTATCTACAGTTTTCTTTAGAGTGGATGTAGAAGTATTAGGACCTTTCAAAACAACTCTTCCTCATGATCAAGTAATCACATTAGCACAGTCTTGAGGTAGTTCAGATTTAGATGAATGAGATGCAAAACTATGCAAGATGAAAGGAATCTTAGGTTTGGGAGTATCGTCACTCCCCTTAATAGTAATCACATCATAGTACTCTATCTCAATAGGTTCGATCATACCAATAACATTATCATCAGTAGTGTATGTGTAATTGACTTTAGCATTGGCATTCTTAGCATTTGAAGAATCACCATTCTTGTGAAGAGGGAAGGGGTCCTTAAATGCTTGATGGTCCAAATTCTTGTTATGGCCATCCATAATAATGTCACCACTATCAATCAAATCTTGGACCTTATGTTTCAGCTGAAGACAAGTAGAAGTCTTATGACCCTTATTCTAGTGATAGTCACAATAGGCATTTTCATTCCACTAATGAGGTCATGGTTGTGGGTCAGAGAGACACTTTTCCAAATGAGTAAGAATCTGATTCTGCACAAGATTTTTATAGACCACATCATGTAGTTCTCCCAAGGAAGTGAATTCGTGCTTGGGTCGTGATGCCCAATGTTTGTTTCTAGAAAACCTCAAAGGTTGCTGATTTTCCACCACAAGCTTTTTAGCTGATTTAACCACTTGTATGGTGGAAGAGAGATTAAAAATAGACTTAGCAGGTTTCAGGGTCACATTGTTGACCACTCCATCATTCACAATGTCTCTATTCTTGTTAACAAACTTCCGTTTATTCTTATTTTTGTTTGAAGATCCCTATTTGTTGTCTTTACTCAAAGTCAATTCACCTTTCTCAATCATAAAGGCCTCTATTCACATTGCTTGTTTAATCATGCTATCAAAGTTTAGAGGACCTTGTAATTGCACTTGGTATCTTAAGTCTAGGACAAGATTGTCCAAGAAAATGTCAAGTCTCTCAGACTCTGGTAGCTTGTGAGGACACCTTGTACATAATTGTCTCCACCTTTGGAGAAATGTTAGGAAAGAATCTCCTTGTTGCTATTTTAAATTGAAAAGATCTTAGATGTTTACTTGATGCTGAATATTATGTGAGTAATGTTGGAGAAATAGATTATCCATTTTGTCAAAAGTCTTAATTCTGGTGGGAAATCTAGAAAACCATTCCATAGTGGGTCCACCCAAACTATGAGGAAATAAGCACATAAGATATGTTTGATCATGCATGAATTCCATAGATAATGAACCAAACTCCCTCAAGTGATCTTGGGGATTGGGAGTACCCAAGTATTTGTCATATTTAGGGAGCTCTACACCTTTGGTAAAAGATGTCATATGAAGACTTCTATCGAAGGGGAAAGGAAAAATAATTTCCATTGTGAATTTTTGGGCGGGTTTGTCCTTATTCTTTGCAAGTTGACTAATCTTATCTTGCATGTCTCAGACCATCTTTTGCAACTTTTTAGTTTCAGTTTCTTCTTCCTTGGAAATGAGTGTTTCAACTTGATAGTTTGTGGGTAACTTGGCCCCTTGTTTAGCTAGCTCAAGGAAATACTTTTCCTTCTCCTCTAGAAGGAGGATCTCCATCATTTTAATAAGACCCTTGTTTTCTTTCGAAACATCTATATCATTTTGAGTTATGGTTTCATCACCATCATTGCCAAGGATCTCATAAATACTTGGGACTTGATCTTGAGTCTGATCATAAGGAGCAGGATGATAAATATACGCTGGTTGACCACCTTGAGCTTTGTTTTGAGCTTGATGTTGATCATCTTGGTTTTGATCATGGTTTTTCTCATTTTGAGGTTGGGCATGATGTTGATCATTGGAAGATTCACCAAAATGCTAGTTGTTTCGAGATTGATCAAAATTTTGACTGTATTTGCCTAGTTGGAAGTTGAATGGATCTCCCATCTTATCAACAAAGGACTATACATCAATTGAAGCCTTAGTAAAGTGATGTGAACAATGTCAAAAAGGCCCAGCTAAGGTAACTTTTGATGAATGAACATGATCAAAAGATTTAATAAATTTAGATGAGAAGATATCATCAATAGTATCACTAGGTTCAAAGGAGTCATTATTTTCAGTAGGATCAACAAGTACGATAATAGGATTAGTTTGAGGAAAATGCCTCTCAAAGTTATGAAACAATGAATTATTTTGGAAGAATGAGTTTTCTTGACCTTGGAATGAGAAACTAGGTTGCCCTTCAAACAACGGATTAAAAAAATCTTGGAACACTGGAGTCAATTTAGATGAGCTATCTTTCAAAGTACTCAACGAGGAACTTGAGGATTCCTCACAAAGTTCAAATTTTGCAACTGATTCAGGATGATCTATTTCTTGATTAGGAGGTTCACTTCTACCTTGACCGGTATTCTAAATGGGATAAGTTTTTCCACTTCTAGTCGTGACAGTCATAGATAAAGATGTGATGAGAGGAGACCTATCAAGGACAAAGAAACTTGATAGTATCAGGGAAGTCTTTGTTTGATCATGATTGGACAATGTTTAAGACTCAATAACAAACACATAGCTATCTCTACTAAAAAAAAATGGTGAGAAGACAAAACCTTTGCCCCACTACTTATGTGCATATGTGCACCTCACACAGCGGTGTCACCCCCTAGAGGGCACCTGTATTTTTGGTGTTTCCAAGGACTCAATAGTATACATTCAAAGGTTATCCTTATGGTAGGGGCCATTTTCATATACCACCTTCAAGCATCTAGGTGTATGCCTATGGTGGGAATCTATGGGAGAGATTCTTCCCCCTCCTTGCGTAAAGATTATGCCTCCTTTTTAGAGGTGAACTAGGTAGGCCACTAGCTAAGGAAATTTTTTAATAGGCTTCTATTCCTACTAACCTCTGGTGCCCCTGATATAGGGTTGAGGCCTTGCAGCCACACCAACACTTGAAAGTCATACACCACCACAAGAAGAGGTAGGAGTGGCACCGCTCAGTACAACAAACAAGGCCTTCTCAAGATTATAGTCAAAATCATGAGAAGGAACCTAATATGGCTTTGGAGTCTTTAGACTCAACAAAGCATTATTTATTAAAGTGAGGTGGATTCATTGGTGAAAGGTGTGTACTAACTTGGGTTGTTCCTAGAGGTTCAACTTCCACTAGGCCCTCTAAAGGTGACACAACTTGGCTTAGATCCAAGGGTTTGATTTTCTATTTCTCTCAAAGATAGAAGATCACACTTCTCTACCTCATCACTTCACCCAAACACATCAAGAAAATTCATCATCGAGTTAGCTTCACTCCACCAAATCCAAAAGCTTTTGGGTATCTGGTTCTCTCAAAGAGAGAAGAGCATAATCCCCTAGCAAGTAGAAGTGTTAAAGATTCACTACCTTTCCTTGCTTCCCCAAGAATCTATTATATTAGTAGGATCATTGGGTTTTTGGATTCATTCATGGTCATCACCTCCATGTAATGAAGAGACAAATTCCCTAGCCCACTATCAAAATTCTCAAGAAATTTTAATGAGGTCCTAATTAGACTATGTGAATGAAAGCAAGAAAACAAACACAACATTTTTATGAGATCTTTGACTTTTTTCCTGCAATCAAACCATTAGCATGTTTTATGTTCTTCAACAAATGTCTTGCAAAAAACTATTATGCTGTGGAAAGAATAGAGAAATGGAAATTAATAGCAAATAGAAACTGTTAGAAATCTGGAACAAAAAACACAGAGACTAGAATTTTTTTAAAAAAAAATTGGAGTCAAATCTTGCGTAAGGAAGTACTCCATAGGGCATGAGAAAACATAGGGTACTACATGAAGATAGTGAAATTTCATGCGAGAGAGTACTAATAAGAGTGAAACTTCACATGATATGCTCTAGATTCTCACATGAGAATCCGTACATAGAAAAGTATGGATGCACAACAAAGCTCAAAGTTCTTGTTAGAAAAATCAAGAATGAGGCTAGAAATTGATCTTTTCTACCCCATGATGGGTGCCAAAATGTATGTGGTTGAACGTGGACCTCTACGCCAATTACACACACAACATAGTCATTACTCACACAATCAAATTACAAGAATGAGTATGGACTACTCAATTCAAAATTCATGGTGAAGCGACCTATTGCCTCCTAATTAATCAGGGTGTTTAATTACTCTTAGATTGGAGAGCCAACAACCATAAGACCGAGTTAATGTGGAGGATTTGAAAGCTAGAATGATAAGAAAAGTGCAATTAATCTAAGAATGGAGATGCAATTTGTAATCTAAAATGAAGTGCATATTTTAATCTAATAACATGAAACAAAATATAGAATGCAGATTCTAGTCTAAGAAAGATTGAAAGAAAGATGATAATTAACTAATAGCAAGTAAGCAAATTAATCTAAACATGCAATTAACACTAAATGAGATCAAACTACTTAATGCAATAAGCTTTAAAAATATGTAAATAGTTGAGACAAAATTTCTCTATAGTCTATGTGCTTTCAAATTGCTCCCTTTTCGAATGAAGGAGAAGATTCAATAAATAGACAAACCCAAAAGAGGAATGAAGAGCTTCTTGATTTGAAACAGTTGACCCTTCCTTGCCAATTGAGACAAAAAAGCATGAATTACATAATTAAAAGAATGTTTATTGCCACATATGGGTGACCTTTCGATTATTTTGAATTATTAACTCAAATAAGAGTGTCCATTCAAATAATCAAGAAATTTATTAATTCCTTTTATGGGTATTAGCTAAGGGGGTAGATTTTAATTTAATTTAAAGCACTTAGGACTTTAGAATTAAATTAATTTATTATAGGTATTATTTAGCTAATAAATTCAAATACTTAGGAATTAATTAAGTTGTGTGATTAATGCAAATTAGGGTTTTCACAATAGACATCAAGTCAAAATAAAGTCAGGTAGGAGAGAGAAAACTACCTAGTAAATAGGACTTTAAATGATGAAATTGAAGAAAATGCACCAAAATTGATTGAAATTATTAGGTGCCAATTTTGGGGTATTACAATAGTGACTATCAAAGTCATCTAATTCCTTGTTCAACTTCTCTATAATGTCCTTTCCTTGGAAAGTGAATGGTATAGGTAGGAGTTTGTTCATGGTATCAAATACCCTATCCAATACCCTTAACTTCTTCTCAATTTTCTATCCTAACCTTTCATCTTTTTTAGGAAATGCATTGTAAGATAGATTCATTATCTCATCCTCACCCATATTCTCAACATTGGTTCTCAATCATTTCACTCTACTTGCCAACAATAAGGGTGAAGAAATAGGTATAATTGTCTCTTGCTTCATTTCAACCTTATTTTCAAGTTCCTTTTCATCCACAACAATGATCACTTATTCTTTTCTCTTTTCTTGAGGCTCTTCCTCAATAGGTTTCTCTGAATCCTTTCCATCACTATCATCAGTATCAGGTGCAATGTTAGTATTTCCTTAAAAGGGTCATTAGCTTCTAGCAAGGTGTTCAAAGTCACAGGCGCACTAGCAACAAAGAAATCTGGTTGCTTTATAGTACTAATAAACTGACTATCATTTTCATCATCCTTAGATGTACGAATATTTTCCTTAGCTTGTTTTGATGACTCTCCCATCTAAATTATTGTAGTCTTAGTAGCCTTAGGTTTGGGAGGGGTAGATTTCTATAATTGAACTTTCATTAACAGTTTATCAACAACCTTATGTGTGTCTTCAATTACCTCATCATATTTTATCCCCATTATTTTGATCAATCTGGACTTTATTCTTAACATGGGCTTTAGTTCATTCATAATTCTTTCATGCTTATCATATGTAATGATAGGTATCATAGTCTTAATAGCTTTTATTCTAATTTGATCATCTTCTTTTAATGCTAACTTTTTCCTAACCTCAAGTTTCTTACATAGCTCTTTCGGAATACTGTCAGCCATCTCAATCAAATTATTCTTGAAAGCTAGCATGTGCTTAATCACCAATATCTTCAATAAGAAATTTTTCATTATCATCATACCTATCATATAATCTTAGTATCTGACCAAGTTTACCTTTCTCAACAATCCTTTTATCTAATACTCTTATATCAAATTTCCATGGATCCCTATTCATAGGTTTATCTTGTGTTTTCTTCTCTTATGATTCTCTCTTCTACTTCTCTTCCTCTTTCTTCTTATTCTTTCTTTCTCTTCTCCACTTCTTTCCTCTTATTCTCTTATTGTTTCTTTTCCTTCTCCTTTTCTTTCTTTTTCTCTCCTCCTAAATTATTTACTGCCTATGTCCTCTTCTTCTTGAGCAGAGATTTTGTTTTGGACTTGACCTTGTCCTCTTTGAAAGGATGTCTACTAGCTTGTCACTCTTCAAGGTTTTCTCTAGTTGTTCTAGAGTAACATCAGGTACTTCAATCACTTTAGGTTTTTGACTATCATTTTTCTAAACTTCAAGAGGAGGAAGAGCTCGAGGGGCAGAGCTATCCAATCTAGAGGCACTCTTTTTCATCTTTTTCCTTGTTTCCTTCATCTTCTCCTTTGTTATGTGAGCCTTGTCTTTTAGTTCATCTACAAATTTATCAACATTCCTTTTCCTTGTAAGATTTGTCTACTCCTCTCTGATCTTGAAATATTTCTCTTCATAGGTTCCCCATCTCTCCTCTAATGTATCTATCTTAGATGATAGCACATGTTCAACTTGAATTGTCAATATTTATGCACTCATCTCATACCCCATGAGGTAACACCATTTCATTCTCAGGTCTACTTTCTCAAACACACACAATTAGTTTCATTCATGAAAAAAATCATATCTTTATACTTCACTATTTGCTCTGGTATCCTTACTATTTGATTCATTTCTTGCTAAAATATTTTGATCATTGCAAGAAATTCTCCACCTACCTAGGTGTTCCTCTATCTTTTGTAGTTGTTTAATACTTGTAAACTAGTAGATTGATTGTCTCTCCATGCTCTTGGGTGCATAACATGGAATTTATGCATAATATGTATATACATATGTATAAATGATGATGAAAATATAGATGTTTTAGTTCTATCTTTCTTTATTTGCTTTATATTCTTCATGAATTATTGTGCAAGAACTTCGCATAGGTTATACTTAACAAGATCCTTCACCATTTTATAAGCCATAATTATTACACAATTAGACATTAAATTTTTTGGCTTCTATAATGAAGTTTATATCCTAATAACATTGTAACCAGTCAAACATCTTGTTAGAAGATGTCGACAACTGTCATCTCTTGCTTATCTCATTTAGAGTGGGTTAGGGTTTCCACTTTTTTCTTGGTATTCTTCTCTTCCAATAGGATAATTCTAGATTTATCCAAACCAGTAATGTCATGGATCAACTCACTACACATATTTATAGGTTGGTCAGCAATCCAAATAAGTTGGTCATGCACTCTGCTCAACATAATTTTGAACCATTCTTCTTTGTCAAACTTATACAATTTGGCCTTCTTCATCACACTAAGATTCCGAATATGAGTAAACTCATCCTTCTATTTTTCATCTTCTTTTATCATGTCTTTCATCTCTTTGTAGATCTCAAAGTTTTCTAGAGACTCATACTTGCAGTGGATATATACCCTAACATCTTCAACATGTAGAACTTTGTAGGGTGTTTGAGAAAATGTGCCTTCAGGATCATCTTCAATTTATTTGTAAGGATTCATCTTAAATTTATACCTAGGTCTCTCATTTACAAAAAAAATCACATGAGTATCCATATTTGAAATCTCACAAATAATCTAAATACCTCTTTTTTACAATTCTATGTATTTGTTCTCTATCAATTGCAAGGTGTCCTAGCTCTTTATGCTTTGTAGCTCAAAACAATGATATCCATCAAGTTTTTTTTCAAATATTGATTAGATATATTTGATTGAGTACCATTATACTTCACTATGAAAAGAACTAGATGAGTTTGTTAGAAATAGGGAATACTGAGAGGGGGGGTGAATTAGTATTCTAAAAACTTTTACTTTTTCCCAATTATGGATATAACAAATTAACATGATACTTGCAAAACAAAGTAAACTAAATAACATGCATAGAAATAAAGAAAATGAGCTCATAAAACCATGTTTTTTTCTTGAGGAAACTCGGGCCAAGGGAAAACCTAGGTGGGGATGATACCTACAAGTGATCCACTAATCAAAAGTATCATGTTAAGGATGTTGACCCCGTTAGGAGCCTATTACATGCATATAATGTCTCTATCCTAATTAAAGAACTTAAGGCCTTGTTAGAAGCCTCAACTCTGCTAAGAGTTGGTAGTACAAATAGAATTATTACAAGATGAGTGGTGACCCCACAATAGTGGGTTACACTTTTTTAGACATGCTGATTTTTGCTGAAATAACACATTTTTAATAAAATATGATGATTTAGGCCTTAAGAGGTTCCATTTGAAGGAATTAATTACAAATGGTTATCTCAAACCCTCTTAGATAAAGAAAGCATTAATATAACATCTATACTCTTCATTCACACCTACAATGGAGTCTCCTTCGCACCTATTAAAATCACTTTGACTTTATCTTTTGGCAGATGAAATGAATCCAATTGAAAAAACTACCTATTTAGTAAGGTACTACTAATAAAAATCTTTCCAATGATTATAATGTTAATATATATTTAGTTTATTATGACTTCATATTTTGAGTTTTACTAAACATAGATATTTCACTATATGTCTACCTCTATGTTTGATTCTTATGGAAAAATAGTAAATGAGAGAAAAAAAATTCTAAAAAATATCTATGCCCTAGGTATTGAAGTTTCTCTTTCTATCCAAAAAAATAAAAAAGAAATTGGACAAATGCATGACAAGTTATAAGCTATGTAGTAAAGGTATGTCAAAATTATGGTTTAGTCAACTTCAAATGTTAATAAAATATGCAATAATCATGATAATATTGTCAAACCAATTGCATGCCCTCCATATGGATGTTACAAAACCAAATTTGAAAGAATCACATTGATATCTATTTTAGAAATTAAATTATGCTCTATGAAAACAATGCAACTCTTTGAAAATGACGTGTTTAGCAACATACCAATTTTTGTGAGAGAAAGAAAATACCATTCAAATAAATACAAAAATAAAAATAAAAAATATATTTATAATCTAGATAGAAAATTATAAAAGACTCTAATTTACTTCATCTTCCGATTTCAATCGGTTTAATGACAATATGCATATGAATCTAAAAGTTTTTTAAAAAAATGCATAGTTAAGTGTCCGTTTAGGCAAAAAAGTGTAACCCACTATTGTGGGTTCACATAGTCTACTTTAAGTGTTTGTTCACTACCCAAACATGTAATATACAATGATTTATGATTACAAAAAGGATAAGGTATATAACCTTTCACTGCTGTCGAATAGCTTTCTATTATGATATATCTCTTTGCTTGCATATACAAAGTCTGCTTGCTTGACTTTTACAATTTACAACTTCGCATCAATATATTTTTCATATATATGGCACACTTATTTCTTCACATTACATATGTATTACATTTATACAAGTTATTAAGAATAATAACTTTTACAATAGGCTTTACAAAACATAAAGCATTTTACAAAATACACACTAACTTTTGTTGCCCAAGGGTTAACATATGGGATGTCATCCCTTATATGACTAATTTATTATTTTGATAAAAAAAAAATCCCTTAACTATTATACTAATTCTATCTTCTTTCTTTGTCCTATCGGCTTCAACTCTGTCTTTAGTAATTCTACAATAACTTCTTTTGTACATGCCATACAGATTTGTGCTCTGAGGTGAGTCTTCAACATACATAAAAGTATCCATGTTCAAGTGCACAAGCATTGAACTTACTTCTATCAACATCACTATCCAAAACTATCTTTGGTTAGACTAGAAAATGCTGCTTATACTTAGACAATATTACTCTATGCTTTGTCATAACTACTTGCTATCGTATGTGGTCTTCATATAGATTATATGTTGTCATAATGAAAACAACTAGATATCTAACTCAGAAAAATTTCTACAATCTCCCCCTTTGTCATTGGTGGTAACATATAAGAAAATTGGCTAAGTCATATAAAACTTCAAAATTGTGGCTGTAACAAAAAATCTTCATTATCCTTATATCCCCAAATATCTTATATATCATCTATACTCCCCCTAGGAATATATTTCATATCATATATCTATATATCATACTCAATTTTCTACTATCACTCTCCCTTTGACAATAATGACAAAAAAGGGTGTCAAAATTGTGTAACAAAAATGTTTACCTTTGATTCAAAAGTGCAAAGCCGGTAGGCTTGCAACACAATCTGCAAAATTTCCTTTTATGCTTTCTATCTTCTTTTCCCATGCCTTGTTAATGGAATCTGAAATGCTGAGTAGTGCACATAAACCATAAGATGCTATTTCACATGCATGAAGGTTTGCATAGTTAAATTTCTCATAAGATGTCATGGATGAAAGACATTCTTCCAATTGGCCTTCAATGATACTTATATTAATTGAAATGTGCTCTCTTAGTAGAGTGAATCTTCTCAATTTAATTTTTCTTTCATCACTAAGAATTCTTATTTCATCATACAATTTACTGATTTTCTTCTCAAGATCTGATATCTTCACATTCAGGCTAGATAAAATATTTTCTTCAGTTTGAATTTCTATTTCCTTTTCTTTTATCTTCTCTGTCAAATCTAATACATGATTTTCTATTTTTGTACATTGAATGTACAAGGCTTTTCCTCTGTCCAAATTTCTTCTAAGTTCCTTGATACATACATCTAGATTATTAATATCATTTATGATATTCTGACATATATCTTGAAATATTTTGGCCTCATAGGTTGCCTGAGCTTTTATAGTAGCTATGTTTGATAAGTTTGTGAATTCATTGTCAAATGCTTTCACAACTTCTTTTTCTTTGACCCTTGGATCTGCCTCTGATATCTGTCAAGTTACAACACTTTACAAATTCTCTATCACTTCAAGCAATGATCCTTCAAGGCTTTTCACTTTCTTGTTTTTAGCAATGATTTTGTTTAAGGATGAGATCAAATCAATTTGATCATCATCATCAACTTCTTTTCCAAGATTAGCAAAAGTAGATTCTAACTATGGTTTCTCTACTGCTATCTCAGGCATGGGACTGATTTCTGATTTTCCTTGTGCTCCTTTATGTCCTACAATCTCTATGTTTACTTGAATCTCTGCTTGTTCTTTCTCTTCTTCTCTTGTTTTCTTCCTTTCTTCCTATGCAACTGATATTCCATGTTCTTCCATAGCCTAATTGTCAACAATATTTTCAAGGTTGCTGAAAGGATTGTCATCACTATCCAGTATAATATGTGTTCCTTTCTCATTCATTGATTCATTTGCAATGTTGATTGATGGTGGTGGAGAGGGAATTTTCCAGTGCTCAGCTTCCAAAGCTTGATCTGTTGCACTTGAGTGCTTACTAACACCTGTGGTCATTACCCTTACAACTACCTATTTAGTTTCCTTGTTAATTTCTTCATAATTTCCTCTCATTATCAAGATTGTTCTTATTTTTGTTCTTATTTGAATCCTAAGATCTTTCATTATTTCCTTGAAATGGTCTTCATCTTTAAGATCACATTTTTTTCTCCCAAAATTTTTGCTAACCTTATTGTCTTCTTTAGTTGCTCTCTTCTTTCTATTCACTAATTTCTCAAACAAGTCATCAGGTGTCTTCTCTTGAATACTGTCAAAATTCTTATCTGCTAAAATGATATGCCTGACAACTGCATTCTCTAAGTTTAATTTCTCTGAAAAGTTATATAACTCAAATTATTTATTCATATTAGAAAAATCTCCATCATTAATAATTGAAGCATTTAATTTCTCCATCTTTGGTTTCCATTTTCTCATATTGACTCTAGTATCTTTATCATCTTTTATTTCAAATATTTTTCTTCGTACTAGGGTAAATATTGTTTTCTGTCTCTTTCCTAGCCCACTTGTCATTTCCTTTATCCTTTTACCTAGTGGAGTGGTGGAAGTTCTTATTGATTTCTTTGTTCCCTGTTCCTCTTCAACTTTTACCACTTTCTCTAAATTCTGAATATTTCCAGTCTGATCTGCAACTGATGATAGGGGTGGAATAGACAAAACTTCTTTCTGTCTAATTTCTCTAATTGCTACTACATTCTACTTTGCCACTAGAAATTCTTGTTTTTACATTCTTGTATCCTTAAGAATTTTCTCTATAGTTCTTTCAACTCTTTTCTTTGATAACATTTCTTCTTGTAGAGACTATGTAGGGTAAAAGTTCTCCTCATAAGTTCCAAATCTAAAACTATTTGCATCCAATTTGCTTTTAAGAAATTTGGGCACATATTATTCTATCTCATTTTCAGATACTTCATATCCAAGTGGATCTATGAATTCTACTCTAGGTTCAACTGCTTCAACAAAAGTAAAGTCAGTGTCAACCATGAAACATATTTCATCTTTGTACTTTTCTACTATAGCCTGAGGTATCCTTGATCTTTTCTTCATCAAGCTCTTAAATGTTTTTATTACCAAGATTGTGCTCTCATTAACCTTGTCTATAGGGTGTCTTAGATACACCTTGTTGATTCTATCCATAGAGGTCTTGTTATTATTCCAATCTTCTCCAATAGTATATGGAAATCTTCTCAAAAAATGAAAAAACATGTATGTGATCAGAGATGAGAATTTGAATTGAGTTCTTGGTTTTCTTTATCTTTTCAAGGTTCTCAAACAACTAAATTCTTAAGATTTCACACATATCAACTTGTACTTTTTTTACACACATCAAATAAGCTACATGAATCATACCAGTTGCCATGTCATCTTCTCTAGAATTAGCATAGAATTTAGATGTTAAGATGTTACACACATATCTGACATCATCTTGAATTATCTTGCTGATTATAATTCCTTCGCCATTATAAGATGATTTTGTGTTGTCTAGTACTATCTTCTTTACATTCTTCTCATTAAAAGGTATACCTCCAGATTTTGATAAACTAGTTACTTCATGAATTAGGTCCACTATTATGTCTATTACTCTATCATCTAACCAAAATTTCCCATTGTGAATTCTGCTCAAAATGATTTTGGTGCATTCATCATCATCAAATTCATATTGTAGTGACTACTTTACGATTTCATTTTCTTTCAGATGTTCAAACCCTACTTTCAATGACATATCCTAATTTTATAATTTCTCAGATTCCTTAATCAAATCACTTTCACTAAGGGTTTCAAGTTTGCATCTTAAATAACCTCCAACATCTTCTAAATGTAAAACTTTGTCTGGTAAAGATGATAAAGAAAGACTAGAGTCTTCTTCCAAGGGTTCTACTAGTTCCCTTTTGATTCTAGGTCTTACTATATCTCTTATGTTTTGAATAAATGATATATCCATGACTTCTCCAAATTCTTTAACTATTCAATAGATGTTCTTAGTAAAATACCTCAATTACACAGTTTAGGGCTTTGCATAGATCCAACACAAAATTGTTTCACCAAATCTTGCAAACTAGTTTTAATCACTGTTGTATTGATCTCCTTATTGCTTGTAGTCACTTGAATGATCAAATAATACTGGTCATAAGATTTTAACCTTTCAATATTTCAATATTCTGACATCGCATTCAATTCCTTTTCCACTTCTTTCCAAAAAGCTATTCCCGCTTTCCTGCAAAACTACATACTTCTCATGAACTTGCATATATTCATATTAGCTCATGAGCTCTTAACCATAGCATTAATACATCACATACTACATTACATTAATTGTCAAAGACTCAATTCATTATACTATAACTTCTACATTATCCTAGTTCCTATTATAATGCATTCTTTATGAATTTAAGTGCTTTGAGATGGGTTAGGAAGAGATTCACACTTACCATCAGATACTTCACCTTTCTGATTACCTTGTGTGCTAAATGTATCTCCTTGATCTATACCTTTAACAAACTTCACTTCTTCTGAATTACTACAACATCCTTTCTGACTATTTCTTTCATTCTCATTTCTTCTTGTGTAGTTCATATTGTTGGGATTTCTCATGTTGTTCATTCTACAAAACCTTGCTATATGACCAAATTTGTTACATATCTAACAAATTATTGCTTTTTTTCCATATCTCAGTCTTGTCTGGTTGATTTGTGATCTACAATTCCTGGCAATGTATCCAATCTTGTTGCATCTATAACACACAACTCCATTTCTTTTGTTCATATCTTCAATAGGTCTCTTATCTATATGGTTAGTATTTCTAAATATTCTACTACTATTATTATCATTAGATCTAGGCTTCTTACACTCAATATCTCTATGTCCAAAACCATGACAATTATAATAATAACCATTAAGAGGTTTAAATTTATTACTTGTACAATCTTTCTTCATATGACCATAAGTATTACATACAAAACATCTACCTTTAAATTCTCTTCACGTACCTTTAGGTGGCTCTTCTTCTTTAGGTGGATTAGATATATCCTTAGATTTGTTAGCTTCATCAGATTTCTTTTCATCTTTGTTCTCAGAAACTTTCATATCTAGTTCCTTGCTTTCTTCACTTATCTTAAATGAGTTAAATCCAAGATTGGTTTTATCATAGAATTGCTTTTGATAAGACATTTGTTCATCAATCTTCTCACTAGTGGAATACAGTCTCTCAAGATGTTGTTTAGATTGAGTCAGTTCACCTTTCACAATTGTATTCTACTTTTCAAGTTCAACATACTGTAATTTGGTTTTTTCAAGTTCAGATGTCACTTTACAAAGTTTAGACTTCAGATCTTCATTCTCAGATTTCAAATTTGATTCATTCTTGTTGCTTCCATCTTTCAAACTTAACTTTAGATTAACTATTTTAATTCATGTTTAAGGATCTCATTTTCTTTTTCCACATTTTCATCACAATCTTCAATTTGAATTGTAGATTCCTTCTTTGATTTCAATTCTTCTAGATTTTCTTTTAGCTTCTCAATTTGGTTCTTTGCATCATCATATTTGCCTTTCAGAGTATCTCTTTCTTCAGTAAGCAAATCAATCAACTCAAGAGCTTCTTCAAGATTCTTCTATAGTTGATCAATATCCCTAGAGATCTTACTCAAGCTACTAGGCTTTCTCTGAATGATTCTTTTTTCAGTAAAAAATCTCTCTTACTAATTGTTATAAATAGGGAATACTAAGAGGGGGGGCTGAATCAGTATTCTACAAACTTTAACTTTTTTCCAATTATGGATATAACAGATTAACTAGATACTTGCAAAATAAAGTAAACTAAATAGCATGCATAGCAATAAAGTAAATGAACTCATAACACCATGTTTTGTTCTCAAAGAAACCCTAGCCAAGGGAAAACCCTGATGGGGATGATTCCCACAAGTGATCCACTAATCAAAAGTATCATGTTAAGGATGTTGACCATGTTAGGAGCCTATTACATGCATACAGTGTCTCTATCCTAATTAAAGGACTTAAGGCCTTGTTAGAAGCCTCAACCCTACTAAGAGTTGGTAGTACAAATAGAATGATTACAAGGTGAGCTCACTACCCAAACATGTAATAGACAATGATTTCTGATTACAAAAAGGATAAGGTATATAACCTTTCAATACTACTGAATAGCTTTCTATTCTGATCTATTTCTTCACTTGCATATACGAAGTCTTCTTCCTTGAATTTTACAATTTACAACTTCACATCAATATCTTTTGTATGTATATGTCACACTTCTTTCTTCATATTACATATGTCTTACATTTATACAAGTTATTAAGAATAATAACTTTTACAGTCATCTTTACAAAACATAAAGCACTTTACAAAATACACACTAACTTGTGTTTCCCAAGGGTTAACATCTAGGATGTCATCCTTTATATGATTGAGTTATTATTTTGATAAATGAAATAATCCCTTAACTATTATATTGATTTTTCCTTCTTTCTTTGTCATGTCAGCTTCAACTCTATCTTTGGTAATTTTGCAATAACTTCTTATGTACATGTCATACAGACTTGCTCTCTAAGGTGAGTCTTCAACATACATAAAAGTATTCATGTTCAAGTGCGCAAGCATTGAACTTACTTCTCTTGACATCTCTATCCAAAACTATCTCTGGTTAGACTAGAAAATTGTTCAAATACTTAGACAATTTTACTCTACGCTCTGTCATAACTACTTGCTATCATATGTGGTCTTCATATAGATTATATGTTTCCATAATGATAATAACTAGATATCTAACTCAACCAAATTTCCAATAGAGTTACCAATAAACTTAACTATGCAATGATCTAGTCGACCATTAATCTAGTGATCACATGATATACCATGTATAGCAATGTAATCTCAGATATGTACTTCATATCCATCATGCATCCTCTCCATAAGCTTATTCCATAAGATAGTCGATGGATTTTTTATTTTTTTGTATCTTCCCAAAGCTCCCCCTAAGGCCATGCTTGACCATCTAGGTCGATGTAGCAATTTTAGCATTAGTCAAAGACTTAGTAGCACCTACCGACTCTCGCTAAACCTTGTCTTAACTTGATTCCTTCACTTTCCATACTTTTGCAATGTCAATATCTACTGCCTTCCTAAAGTGATTATTGAATTCATCCATGTAATGTGAAAGACTCTTATGAGTATCACCAACATTTTCTTCACAAAAAATAGGAGGTGGTCCACTTTTCTTCTCACTTATATTATACATACAAAACTTTTCTAGGTGTCCTAAATTATTGCATTTGTAACATGTAGGAGGTGATCTATTCTAATTTACTTGTAACTTATAGTAATTTTCTATGTATCCAAATTTATTGCATTTATGACTAGTCATCTTGGATGTTCTTTTTTCACTAATATAATCTTTCTTGGTTCTAGATTGATCAGGCTTCCTACATTATGCCTTCTTATGTCTATATACATAGAAATTAAAACAAAAACCAATAAAGGGATTGTAGGATGCTTTACCTCTATAATTTCTTTTCATGTGCCTTATATTTTTGCATCCAAAACATCTACCTATGAAAGGTTTGATCTTCTCTCTAGGTTCTTGTTGGTACCTATATAGACCCTGATATTTAAACTTTCGGTGTAGAGTCTTGAACCTCTTTGAACTAAGTTCAAATTAGTTTGAAGTGGTTCAATTTGTTGAAGTAGGTTTAAATGGTTTACTTTGAGCCATCTTTGTGTGAGGTTCAGCAAGTTCAAGTTTTGCAAATTTCTAGTGATTTCACTTCAATTACAGGTTCAGAGATTCAGTGACCCTGAGTATCCATTTGAAATGAAAGTCCATGATAC
This sequence comes from Chamaecyparis obtusa, assembly GCA_027943335.1. Taxonomy (NCBI): domain Eukaryota; kingdom Viridiplantae; phylum Streptophyta; class Pinopsida; order Cupressales; family Cupressaceae; genus Chamaecyparis; species Chamaecyparis obtusa. The sequence goes on along the minus strand of BSBK01008071.1, from coordinate 161,796 downwards.
CCAAATTGTTAGTAAGAGGATTCAAAGGTACATTTTTTTAGGAATGAATGCTGAATATATCCTATGGGGGATTATTAGTAGCCATTATGTAGTAGCTATTGTTTCATTCATGACTATGATTGTCATTGATGTCAACACACTGATCTAATCAAGGTTAGCAAAGAAGCAGTCAATGTTTGAGTAAGTGCACTTGGGATATTGAAGATGAAGCTATGGATAATTGAGGAATTATTCTATGATGTGTTATAAGATCATGGTTAAGAGCATAGATATTAATTCATTTATTCATGGAAGATATGAGCAAATTAATTGAAGTAGTATTTAGGCGGTGTTCCTGAGTAGCGGTTTGTGGAAATCAGATGATATCTCCTAATTGGGATGGAATCTGGTAATACATAGTTAGAGATAATTTGAACACATGTTAATAGTGATGTGGATGATAGTGCAAGATCTGAGGTCACACAAGTGAAGAGTTATATTGATTGGAAGCTGACAGTTTTGTGTAATTTTGATGTAACGTGTGGAAACTTTTATTTTGTAATTTGTATGCCAACACATTTGTAATTACTTGAGTGTGGTATAAAGGAAGGAATTTATTCCTTTTTGTAGTGTGTAGTGTAATTAATGTAAGTGTATGATGAAACTATGAAAGAAAAATTATTGAAAGAAGATATGTGAAGTGCTAAGATCTAGTATTGAGATCTGAAGAAGCATTTGGTACTGTTTGGCACAATCAAAGAATGAGTATTGAATTTTTGAGATCAATAATCCTTTGGTATTATTCTATTGATTAATCCAAAGATTAGTTGGATAGTGAGTTCAATGATCTTACTATGAAGCTATTTGGATAGTGGGTCCTTCTATCTTCTATAACTCCTAACAGAGTCAGAATCTTTTAACAGGGACTCAAATTCTCCTAATAGGGATTCAAATGTACTGAATGTATTTCATAAGAATCCTAATAGAGTCCATCCTCTCACAAGGAACTTTCATATGAGTGCATCTTTTGTGGGCATCATTCCCACTGGGGTTTACTCTTTGATCAAGAGGTTCCCTAGTCGACATATCTTGTGTCATTTTGTTGTTGTGCATGTATATCTTTCTATGATTGTTGATTACATTACTTACATGGTTAAAATTTATTAGGGTTGATTAAAGTTGTATTTATCTAAAAACTAATTCACCCCCCCCCCTCAGTTATCTTGGTGGATTTTAATTTCTAATAATTGGTATTAGAGCGGTAGGTTCTTGAAATAAAAGTTTAACAGCTTAAGGAGATCCATGGCAAATTTCAAGAAAGAAAGCCCTAAGATTGATGGAGTAAATTTTGACAGCTGGAAAGAAAAGATGAAGACACACCTACTTTATTGAGGAATAGGTTATTGGTTAATCACAAATAATGAGAGGGCTATCATTGATTAGGATAAGATTGAAGATTGTACTAATGAGGAAAGAGATCTTTTCATGTGTAACATACTTTCTAGAGAAGCACTCTTGTCATCCCTTTCAGAGAATGAGTACAGTTAAGTAAAATATCTAAAGACATCTCATGAAATTTGGTTAGCTTTACAATCTACTTTTGAAGGTGATGAACATGCTAAGAAAGTTAGATTACATAATTGGATATGTGCATTTGAAGATATAAGAATGATGGAAGATGAATCTGTTAGAAGCTATATTGGTAGAATGTAAGAGATTGTTACAGGTATAAAATCTTGTGGAGGAACAATGGTAGAGAATGAAGTGATATGGAAAATTCTGAGGACATTGACTCTTGTATTCAAGTAGACAACATAGACAATTGAACAAGTTATACCTTGTACTACGAACTTCACTAGAGAGACTCTTATTAGAAGATTGGAAGTAGAAGAGATGAACCTAAGGCTATTGGGAGACTTACCTAGAATGGAGACAGCATTCAGTGGTCTTAGTGTTCATCCTACTTTGTCAAGAAGCATAAGTGTGAGAGGAGATTATGCTAGTAGCAGCAAATCTAGAAATGAAGAAGACAAGAAGATTGAAGAAAGTATTGCCTTTCTTGTGAAAAGAGAACTAGATGGTAAGAAAATTTTTAAATGTTGGACTTGTCAATAATATGGTCATTTTGCATCTAAATGTCCTAAGAGAGTTAAGGAGTATAGAAACAACTTTAAGCCTAGAAGATCTAAAGAATGTTATTATGCAAATGATGAAGAACTTGAAGCTAGTTTGGAGAAAACTTTAAGTGAAAGTGATACTGAGAATAATGATGATATAGGATTTGTAGCAATTAAAGAAGAAAATCCCAAAATTGAAATGAAGGAAGAAAAAGATTTAGCTTCCCAAGTAGAAAGGGAATTTGATTAGATTATAGATAGTGGTTGTTCACACCATATGATTAGAGATATGAAAAATTTCATAAAGTTTAACAATTATGATGGAGGATTTGTTAGAGTTGGAAACAATGTACCTTGTTTTATTAAAGTTATAGGATCTATTACTCTTGATGGAAAGGCTAATACTCATAATGTTTACTTTGTGGATGGTTTAAAACATAATCTTTTGAGTGTTGGATAGTTAGTTCATAAGGGATATCAAGTTTGGTTTACTAAGAAAACTTTTGTGATAAAAGACAAAGATGGTAATTTTATTGGTACTGGATCTAGAACCATAGGTAATGTATTTCAGTTGAATCCTACTGAGATGACATGTTTGATTACTAAGATTGATGACAGTTGGTTATGGCACAAAATATTTTGTCATATAAACTTTGATAACATTGTGAAAGTGAGTACTACACTTGTAGTAAGAGATTTGCCTAAAATCATGAAACCTACTAACATGATTTGCAAGGAATGTGTGATGGCTAAATAGAAGAGAAGCTCATTTCCTAGCAAGAAGTTTACAATAGCAGAGAAGTTGGAGATTGTTCATACTGATTTGAGCGGTCCTACAAGGACTAGAGGATTCTATGGAGAAAGGTACTTTATGATTCTTGTTCATGATTTGACAAGAATGATGTGGATTGCATTTCCTAAAGAAAAATTTGAAGCATTTGATAAGTTTAAGATGATTAAGAATAAATTTGAGAATGAATCTAGAATGAAGATTAAATGTTTGAGATCAAATAGAGGTGGAGAATTTACTTCAAAAGAATTTAACATTTTTTGTGAAGTGAATGGTATTAAGAGATATTTTTCAGCCCCTATGACACTTGAACAAAATGGTATTGCAGAAAGGAGGAATAGATCAGTAACTGAAGCAGCAAGAGCTATGTTATTTGAGAATGACTTGGCAAAGATATTCTCGAGAGAAGCAGTGAACACAACAATGTATACAATGAACATAGTACAAATCAGAACAGACATAGACAAGACACCCTATTAACTATGGTTTGGACATGCACCATCAGTTAAGTATTTTATAATTTTTGGAAGCAAATGTTATATTAAGAGAGATGATGACATTGGAAAATTTGGTCCTAGAAGTGATGAAGGTATATTTCTTGGATATTCATTGAAGAGAAAAGCTTATAGATGTTACAATAAGAGAACTAAGACTATTGTTGAGAGCGCAAATGTTAAAGTTGATGAAAAGTTTAGAATGCAAGAAAGAATGCTTGATTATGAATCAGATGAAGGAACTCAACCTAGACCTAATCCAGAGAGTACTGAATTATTTTATGAAACTGACAGTGATTTGTTGAATGAAAGCCATAGTGAAGAAACCATTAAAGAACCTACATCATAAACTAGTACTGAGATAGTGACACCTAATAGGAATCTATTAAGGAATCATCCTACTTAGCAGATTATTGGAAGCATAGACAGAGGAGTTTTGACATGAAATAAGGTACAAGAACAACTATGTTTGATTTCTCAAATTGAACCTAAATCTACTAGTGAAGCTTGTGAAGATGAATATTGGATTGAAGCCATGAAAGATGAATTGGATCAGATTGAAAAGGAAAAGACATGGGAATTGGTCCCTAGACCTAAAGATAAGAATGTTATAGGAAAAAAATGGGTATTCAGAAACAAGATGAATGAACAAGCACAAGTAGTAAGAAACAAAGAAAGATTGGTATGTAAAGGATACTCATAACAAGAAGGTATTGTCTATGAAGAAACTTTTGCACCAGTAGCAAGAATTGAAGTAGTGATAATATTTTTGGCTTATGCATCATTTAAGAAATTCAAAGTGTATAAGATGGATATGAAGTCAACATTTCTGAATGGAGAATTAGAAGAAGTTTATATTGGGCAGCCTAAAGGTTTTCCTTTAACTGAAGAAGGAGACATTGTATGTGTTGACACTGAAAATTTCAGGTTCTAAATATGCAAAAGAAAAAAACATCAAGGAAGTACGACCTTAAAATTTAGTTTTATATAATTTCCCTATGTTAAAAAATTAAAATGATAAAAGGGCATGTATGTTTGTCACTACTGTATTTTCATGTATTAGGTTGTTAATCATTTTATTTCAATTTAATGTATATTCATTTTAAAATAAATAATTATTCTAAACAATGATGAATAAAATAAATTAAGTGAAAAATGGTGGTGAGAGGGAGTTGAACCCTCAACCTCTCAAGCAAACCTTTTTTCCTACCTATCTACCCTCCTACCCCCTAACCAGTTACTCTATTTATTTTCTTCGAGAGTATTAGGAGGATAATTTTTTTTGTTTTTGTTTTCATGTGCAGGTGAGAAGTTAATACAACTTTTTCATAGGGAGTAATCTCTTCCTTAATCACTTTTTCAAATCAATGTGAAATATTATTTTCTCATGAATTATTTATTTTTTGATTTTAGGAAAAAAGAATGGGGAGAGGGAGTTGAACACTCCACCTCTCGACCCATGTCTTTTCCTACCTAACTACTTGACTCTACCCCTACCAGTTACTCTATGTTATTTCTTGAAAGTGTAGCTATAAATAAAGGTATAAATTAAAGATAATCTTATTTCTTTTTGAAATAAATTATTAAGGGAATTAAAATTTTGTGTCTGCGATAGAAGTTTTATATTTTATGAAATTATTACATGTAAGTATCCTTATACTCCTTATGTGATGGTATCTTTGTAAGTCAGACAAAGTACTTGAATGATTTATTGAAGAGATTTAGAATGGAGAGCTCTAAGCTAGTTGGAACACCTATGGTAACTAGACATAAGTTATCTAGCACATATGAGACTCCTATAGTGGAACAAAAGAAGTACAGATCTATGATTGGAGGTTTGCAATATTTGACTCATACAAGACCTGAAATAGAACATTTAGTTGGAATTGTAGAAAGATTTCAACATGCACTCAGAGAATCACATTATGTAGAAGTGATGAAGGGTGCTCCCCTTAATACCACAAACACATAACAAAAATAGAGAAACGACAACAATATGCAAGAACAAAAAATGGGCTTTTTATTATCTCCACAAATGTGGAATTACAAACTATCAGAATTACAATATGAAAAGACACATTGGCATTTCATTACAATAATATGTAGGACAAAGCCTTAAATCAATAGTCAGATCTACTACCTAGAACTGTCCCGAACTCCTAAGACAACACTATAGCCTTCCTTATATAGGCAATTTTCCACCACTTGGGAAAGTTCCAAAATTTTAGCCAACAAGGCTGACCAAACTTAGAATTATTTTATTTTACAATTTATTACATCAAAGTCATCTCAAAATAACTTTTGAAACCCAAACAGAAATTTTGAAGGAAAAATCATTTTCTGCCATTTCAGGTGACCCAACTTCCGAAGACCATAAGTCATTGTCAGTTGACCCGATTGACTATTATGAGGCCATTCTGAAAATGCCACAAAGCACTCTACAAGCTTGACTGGTGCAAGTTCTTGTCACCCAAATTTTTGACCTCATTCGGGGCCTCTAAAGCCTTCAAAAATTGAGTTCAAAGTTTCTGCACCTTGTTGCCAATACCAAAAATCTTCAATATCTACAAAGCTAGACTTGATCTGTCAATGAAACTTTACTAGTAGACTGATATGACCAAAATGAACCTCTAGGGAAAAAATTAGAACATTCTGAGATTAGATGACCAACTTACTAAAAATAGCAAGTTTCCATAAATAGCAGCTCTACACAAGATAGCCCTTATTGAAAAGAAAACCAAAAATATTTTTGGGTGATGCAAGATTGCTCTTACACCCAGGATGCTCCTGCATCAAGTAGTAAAGAGGATTCTGAGGTACTTAAGAGACATAATAGAGTATGGATTGTGGTATGAAAAATTTGATGATTTTACTCTATGTGCATATACAGATGCTGATTGGGGAGGTAGTGTTGATGATGAAAAGAGCACTAGTGGTGGAGCATTTTTCCTTGGAGAAAGATTAGTTTCTTGGCTAAGCAAGAAGCAGGATTGTATTTCAAAAAGCACAATAGAAGTAGACTATGTGGAAGTAGTAAACAATTGTAATCAGATAATTTAGATGAAGCAAATGCTGAAGGATATTGGAATAGAATTTGTTGAGCCCATTGTTATACATTGTGATAACACGAGCATAGTTAGTATGTCTAAAAACCCTATGTTACAATCTAAGACAAAACAGATAGAGATAAAGTATCATGTAGTGAGAGAGAAAGTTGCAAAGGAAGAAGTCAGACTTGAATACATAAACACAAAGGAGCAGATTGCAAGCATATTTATAAAGCCTTTTCTTAAGGATACATTTGAGTATTTGAGAGGTATGCTTGGGGTTATGCCCCAGCCTACTTTTGATAAGTGACGTAGATTGTTCCATCCATCTAGTGGTATATGAGTCCTATCTTTCTTCTAGACTGGATGGTGGTACTTCCTCTATGGGGGAGTATGTGTATCGAAGCTTACTCATGAGGACTCTAGTGAATGTATTTTCTGAATAGTTTCTTTTCATATTAATTTTTTGTTGACATAGTGATGAAACATCTATCATTGATGTCAATGGAGGAGAAGTATACATGAAAAAGCATCTAAAACATTTGTTGGAGAGAACTCAATAGGAAAGAGAAGAAAGATTTGATTAATGAAGAAGACTTGGAAGCATTTTCAGAACAACAGTGTTGCAGCATTGGATTTATGGAACTTGTATGTTTTTTCATCTATGTAGCCATCTATGCCAATGGGGTAGATTGTTAGGAATGAATGCTTAATATATCCTATGCAAGATTATTAGTAGGCATTCTATAGTAGTTATTGTTGCATTCATAACTTTGATTGTCATTGATGCCAACACAGTGATCTACTCAAGATTAGCAGAGAAGCAACCAGTGTTTGAGTAAGTGCACTTGGGATATTGAAGATGAAGCTATGCGCAGTTGAGGACTTATTCTATGATGTGTTATAAGATCATGGTTAAGATCATAGATAGTAATTCATTTATTCATGGAAGATATAAGCAAATTAGTGGAAGCAGTATTCAGGCAGTGTTACTGAGTAGCGGTTTGTAGAAATCAGATGATATCTCCTAATCAGCATGGAATTTACTTATGCGTAGTTAGATAGAAGTTGAAGACATGTTGATAGTGACATGGATGATAGTGCAAGTTCCGAGGTTTCACGAGTGAAGCATTGATGCAGGAGCATCCTAGGTGTAAGAGAAATCTTGCATCACCCAAAAATATTTCTATTTTCTTTTCAATAAGAGCTATCTTGTGCAGAGTTGCTATTTGTGGAAACTTACTATTTTTAGTAAGTTGGTCATATGATCTCTGAATGTTTTGATTTCACAATTGGAGGTTCATCCTAGTCATTTCATCCTACTAGTTGAGTTTCATTACCACATCATTAGTATTGGTGAAGTTATTGAGGTTTCTGGGTACAAAATCTTTCAAGTCAATTTTAAAGGCCTTAGAGGCTCTGAATCGCAATCGACCCTTAGCTGACTGGCACTAGCATGTGTCAGGCATTGCAGATCTCATCATGGCATTTTTGAAAAGTGGTTACAATAGAAAAATGGAGCTATGGTTAGAAAGTTATGGCCTCCAGAAGTTGGGTTACCTAAAATTATATTTTCTATTTCTTTTGAGCCGACCCTATGGTAATAATTGTGAAAAATAAATAATTATATGTATAGTCAGCCTTAAGGGCTAAATTTTTGGAACCTTCTCCGGTGGTGGAAATTGCCTATATAAAGAAGGCTCGTAGTATTGTCTAGGCAGTTCTGGGTGGTAGATCTAGATAATAATTTGAGGCTTTTTCCTATAGAATATTGTAAGGGAATGCCCATGTGGCTTGGTATATTGTAATTCTGAAAGTTTGTAATTCCAGATTTGTGGAGATAATAAGAAGCCAATTTTATGTTCTTGCATATTCTTGTTGTTTCTCTATTTCTATTATACATTTGTGGTATTAAGGGGAGCACCCTCCATCAAGTGGTATCAGAGCAGGAGTTCTTGAGTGTGTAAATAGATTACCGATTGTGAGACAATTTGTACTAGGACCATGGGTTAGGGTTTCTATGTAAACAAATCGCTGACTGTGAGGTAGTTTGTAGCAGGACCGTGGTTAGGGTTTTAGCGAGAAGTGTGAAAATGCCTCCACAAAGGGAACATGGTAGAAGAGATGGTATTGTAACACCTGAGGTTAGACTGCTCTAGAGACAAGTGCGAGCATTGCAAGAATAGATTCATAGAGGAATGAATCTTAGTGTCAGAGATGAAAGCGAGGATGAAGCCAAAGAAGGAAATGATGATCAAGAAGAAGAAGCTGAAGTTTTGAATGAAGAGGAAGAAAGGCTTTTTCGGGCCATTTCCAAGATTGGGAAAAGACCTAAGATAGAGGTTCCTACATTTTCAAGAAATCTTAACCCAGAAGAATTGATCAACTGGATCAATAAATGTGATGAATATTTTGAGTATGAAGATATTGAGGATCTTGATAGGGTCAAATTTGTGAAGGCTAAACTGAAAGGTCATGCGAAGATCTGGTGGCAAGAGATTCAATTGGAGAGAAATAGAAGAGGGAAAGATAAAATCACATGATGGGATCAAATGGTGGATAAATTGAAGTGGCAGTTCATCCCTGTTGATTATGAGCTTGACCTACTGAAGAAAATGCAAAGTTTGAAGCAAGCGGGATGATCTATTCAGGAGTATATAGAGGAGTTCTATAAAATCCTCATCCGAACTGGCCATGTGGAAGCTGATAAGGAGAAAGTTGCTTGTTACCTTAATGGGTTGAGGCCAAGCATTTAGGAAGAGCTGAATCTAGTTCCAATGAACAGTATTGAAGAGGCATACCAGTTTGCCCTTAAAGTAGAGGAAAAGTTGAACAAGAAGTTTGAGAGAAGACAAAATGGAAGAGGTCACGGTGGACGATCTGGTGGATAGTCATATGGAGGCCAAAATGAAGATCTGAAAAATAAGGATGAGGCCAGTAGTAGTCAAAATCAGAGAGGAAATAATTCCAATCATTTCTAAGATTAGAAAAATAGAGATTAGAGAGGAAGAGGAAGAGGACAAGGTTCAAGAAGAGGAGGCTTCCATGGAACATGTTTTCACTGTAGAGAAGAAGGTCATAGGGCATTTGAATGTCCTCAATGCCAAGAAAGGACAAATAGGAGGAATTAAGGCTAGGCCAAAGTTGCACATGTAGATGAAGATGCTAGATCATCAAATTTTGAAGATGTTGAAAGAGAAGAAATGTTGATTAATAAAAGAGTCATGCTGAGTGGTGAGAATGAACCTGAACAAAGGAGGAGCCTGTTTCGCACTAGATGCAAGTGTGAGGGTAAATGTTGTGATGTGATTATTGATAGTGGAAGCACTAAAAATGTAGTGTTAGAAGAGATGGTGACAAAGTTGAAGCTAAAGAGATAGAAACACCCACATCCATATCAAATTTCCTGGGTGCAGCATGACCACAAGGTCATGGCCACTGAACAATGCCTAGTAAAGTTCAAGATTGATGAGTACTATGATGAGGTACTATGTGATATCATACCTATGGATGCATGTCACATGTTGTTGGGTAGGCCATGGTAGTTTGATAGATGTGTTTTACATGATTGTCCTGTGAATACCTATTCCCTGATAAAGGATGGAGTGTGACATAAGCTAAACCCATTGAAAGAGACTGAAGAAAATGTATGTGGTATTGCAAGAATAACTTTTTTTGATGGAAGAAAATTCCTAGATGGTATGAGGCATGAGCATGTGTGTTTTTCTTTAATTCCAAAACCTAGTAAAGAGGAAGTAGAGGATGTACCTATAGAGGTTACAAATTTGTTGAAAGAGTTTTAGGATATTGTATCTGATAATGTACTTGATGGATTACTACCAGTAAGGAAGATAAGTCATCAGATGGATTTGATTCCAAGAGCCAGTTTGCCAAACAAGGCAGCACGCAGAATTACACCAGTAAAAAGTGAAGAGTTGAACAAACAAGTACATGAGTTGTTATAGAAGGGATTGATTTGGGAGAGCCTGAGTCCATGTGTTGTACCAGTAGTATTAGCACCAAAGAAGAATGGATAATGGAGGATGTGTATAGATTCTAGAGCAATAAACAAGATCACAATCAAGTACTAGTTTCCATTGCCACGAATGGATGATATTATGGACTGTTTGAGTGGGGCTATATATTTCTCAAAGATAGATCTGAAGAGTGGATATCACCAGATTTGGATCAGAGAAGGAGATGAATGGAAGACTACCTTCAAGACAAAGGAAGGACTATATGAGTGGTTAGTTATGCCTTTTGGGCTAACCAATGCAGTGAGCACTTTCATGCAGCTCATGAATGAGGTTCTGAAAGAGTTTCCGTGTATGTTTGTCATTGTTTACCTAGATGATATTTTTATCTTTAGTAAAACATTGGAAGATCATATGATGCATATTCATATGGTGTTTAAGAAGCTGAAAGAAGAGAAATTATTGATAAATTTTAAGAAGTGCAATTTTGTGAAGAAAGAGTTAATGTATTTGGGATTTGTAGTTTTAGTAGAAGTTCTAAAAATGGACCCAGAGAAAGTACAGACTATCCTTGAATGGGCTAATCGAAGGAGTGCTACTGAGGTAAGATCTTTTCATGGTTTGGCTAGCTTTTACAGAAAGTTTATCAGAAATTTTAGTAGTATTTGTGGACCCTTGACTAAAACAATGAGAGAGGATAGCAAAGAGTTCAAGTGGACTAATGGGGCAGATAAGAGTTTTAAACTATTGAAACAAAAAGTTATAGAACAACCTATTTTAGCACTTCTAAATTTTAATAAGGTGTTTCAAGTAGACTATGATGCTAGTGGTACTGCAATAGGAGCTATTATGAGCCAAGAAGGTAAACCTATTGCTTATTTCAGTGAGAAGTTAAATGATTCCAAGAGGAAATATTATGTTTATGATCAGGAATTTTATGTTATAGTTCAGGCATTGAAGAAGTGGAGATATTATTTGCTTTCTAAGGAGTTTTTTTTGTATATTGATCATCAAGCTTTTCGATATTTGAATAGTCAAGAAAAGTTGAATCAAAGGCATTTGAAATGGGTTGAGTTTTTGCAGAGTTATAGATTTGTTTTGAAACAAAGAAGTGGAAAGTCTAATAAGGTTGCAGATGTGCTTAGCAAAAGGAAACTGTTGCTAACAGAGATGCAGATTGAGGTGGTTGGGTTCAAGGAACTCAAAAATTTGTATCTAGAGGATCCTGATTTTGGTGAAGCTAGGGAAGCTTGTAAAGAACATGTTACTCTAGACAGAATGAAGGGGCTAGATTTCATCATTCAGAATGATATGCTATTTAGAGGGAGTCAGTTGTGCATTCCAAGAAGTTCTATGAGGGAGAATCTCATCAAGGAGAAGCATAGTAGAGGATTGGCTGGACATTTTGGTTGTGATAAAACCCTTGCTTTGGTTAGTGAGAATTATTATTGGCTAGAGTTGGAGCAAGATGTCAAGAATTTTGTACAGAGTTGCAGAGTATGTTAGATGACAAAGGGAGTGAAGGAGAATATAGGGTTGTATCAGCCATTACCTGTACCAGAGAAGCCTTGGGAGGATATCAGTATGGACTTTGTTCTTGGTTTACCAAGGACACAGTGGGGACATGATTCAATTTTTATGGTAGTTGATAGATTTTCAAAGATGGCACATTTTATTCCTTGCAAGAAGACTAATGATGTTGTTCATGTAGTAGAATTATTTTTCAGAGAAGTGGTGAGACTACATGGTTTGCCAAAGAATATAGTTTCAGATAGGGACACTAAGTTTGTTGGATATTTCTGGTGTACATTGTGGAAGAAGTTGAAAATAGATTTGAATTTCAGTTCATCACATCATCCACAGACTGATGGACAGATAGAGGTCGTGAATAGGAGTTTGGGAAATGTGCTGAGATGTTTGGTTGGAGATAAGCCAACAGGATGGGATTTGATTTTACCACAGGCAGAATTTGCATACAATAATTCTGTCAATAGGAGCACTGGTAAATCACCATTCTAGATTGTATATGGGAGTAGTCCAAGAAATGCATCTGAGTTGAGAAAGATAGATAAAGAAGAAATAAGTAGTGCTAAAGCTGAGGATTTTGTAAAAATTTGAAGAACATCCATGAGGAGGTCAGGAAGCACATTACCAAGATGAATGCATAGTATAAGGCTAAGGCAGATGAGAAAAGGAGGCATAAAGAATTTTAGGTTGGAGATGAAGTCACGATTCATTTGCGGAAGGAAAGATTTCTGGTTGGTACATATAACAAGTTGAAAATGAAGAAGTTTGGGCCATGTAAGATACTAAAAAAGCATGATTCAAGAAATGCATATGAGGTCAAGTTGCCTACTTAGCTGAATATTTAACCAATATTTAATGTTTCAAATTTAACAGAGTATCATGAAGGAAGAGTTGAATATGAGGTTACAACAGCACAGTGGAGTATTCTAGCAACTAGTTCAAATATCAAGGAGATTGCAGACATAATGGATAGTCATGTTGGCAGAAGCACAAGGAAGAAGACATATGAAGAGTATTTGGTCAAATGGAAAGGATGACCTGTTGAAGATTCATCATGGCTAGCAAAGGAGGAGGTTAACAGTCTTGGTTTTCCTCTGCACACCTAACTCGTGACAGGGTCACTTCTCAAATTACCCAGGGTGTCTGATGCAGGAGCATCCTGGGTGTAAGAGAAATCTTGCATCACCCAAAAATATTTCTGTTTGCTTTTCAATAAGGGCTATCTTGTGCAGAGCTGCTATTTATGGAAACTTACTATTTTTAGTAAGTTGGTCATATGATCTCAGAATGTTTTGATTTCACAATTGGAGGTTCATCCTAGTCATTTCAGCCTACCAATTGAGTTTCATTGCCACATCATCAGTATTGGTGAAGTTATTGAGGTTTCTAGGTATGAAATCTTTCAGGTCAATTTTGAAGGCCTTAGAGGCTCCAGATCATGATTGACCCTCAACTAGCTAGCACTAGCATTTGTTAGACACTGCAAATCTCATCATGGCGTTTCTGAAAAGTGGTTACAATAGAAAAATGGTGCTATGGTTAGAAAGTTATGGCCTCTGAAAGTTGGGTTACCTAAAATTATATTTTATATTTCTTTTGAGCCGACTCTATTGTAATAATTGTGAAAAATAAATAATTATATGTATAGTCGGCCTTAAGGGCTAAATTTTTGGAACCTTCTCAGGTGGTGGAAATTGCCTATATAAAGAAGGCCCATAGTGTTGTCTAGGTAGTGGTGAGTGGTAGATCTAGATAATAATTCAAGGTTTTGTCCTATAGAATATTGTAAGGGAATGCCCATGTGGCTTGGCATATTGTAATTCTGAAAGTTTTTAATTCCACATTTGTGGAGATAATAAGAAGCCAATTTTATGTTCTTGCATATTGTTGTTGTTTCTCTATTTCTATTATGTGTTTGTGGTATTAAGGGGAGCACCCTCCATCAAGCATTATATTGATTGGAAGTTTACAGTTTTGTGTAATTTTGATGTAACTTGTGGAAATTTTTTTTTTGTAAATTGTATGACAACTCATTTGTAATTAATTGAGTGTGGTATAAAGGAAGGAATGTATTCCTTGTTGTAGTGTGGAGTTTAATGAATGTAAGTGTATAAAGAAATTATGAAAGTGAAATTGTTGAGAGAGGAATACGAAGTACTGAGATCTGGTATTGAGATCTAAAGAAGTAGTTGGTGCCATTTTGCATAGTCAGAGAAGGAGTATTGAATTATTGAGATTGGTAATATTTTGGTATTATTCAGATGAGTAAGAAAAAGATTAATTGGACAGTGATTTTAGTTATCTTACCCTGAAGTTGTTTGGGCAGTGGGTCCTTCCATCTTCTATAACTCTTAAAAGAGTTAGAATATTTTAACAAGGATTCAAAATCTCCTAACAGGGATTCATATTTACTAAATGTATTTCATAAGACTCCTAACAAAGTCCATCCTTTCACAAGGAACTTTCATATTAGTGCATCTTTTGTGTGCATCATTCCCACTGGGGTTTACTCTTTGATAAAGAGGCTCCCTAGTCAACATATTTTGTGTCATTGTGTTATTATGCATGTATATCTTTCCATGGTGAATGAGGTTAAAATGTATTCAACATCATTCATTTGTTTTAACCAGGGAAATATGAGATCTATTCTCAAACCCAAACTCCCCACAAGGAGATCTGATTTGATCAACCTAGAGGTTAATACACAATCGAATCAATTTATGGTTAATATGGAAAAAAGAACAAATCTGATGTTTCCCCTTGGTGGAGAATGTGTTATACTTGAAATTGGAATAATTGAAGTGCAAATACTAACCTTGAATTAGGGTAGATTTGGAAAATACTAAATTCTGGCTTCTGTATGAACTTTTTGAAGATTCTATCACTTATTCTCGACTGGAAATGTCTAGGCGGACAAAACCCAAAAATCCTTTCTCTAAATTCACATATGTCGACTTTGACCTTTTAAAAGGTCAAAGACCACATTATTTATTTGAAGTCTAATTCTAATTCTGTTCGTAGATCCTGGAGGACTGTCGAAAAAGGTATCTGAATTCACTCTCAGATCTATGATTTCACACCTGTACCTACAAGAAAATGGGATTTTTTGGTTGTATGGGGGGTTTGCCTTGGTCAAACCCTAATTTAGGAATTAACATTGAAATTGAATTGAAATTTTATTGTGCATAAAAAAATTAATTGAAACAAATCACCTTTCTTATGTTGAAGTCCTTATAGAGGATTCGAATCCTCAAATCCACAAGTAAGAATGCTTCAATGAATGTAGGATGTCTCCAATCAATGGTATTTTGATCTTCAACACCAATCTTGATTTGATCTTTGCATATGAGAAGGTTTGAATGAATGGAGAAGGATGAATCTTCAAGAGGTCTCCAAGGAGATTGAATCCTTCAATAGCTAACAATGGAACTTCTTGATGGATGAATCCTTGAACACTTGAATTCTTGAAGACTTTCTTAAATGCTTGAACTCACTTGCTTGCACTTGAGAGCTCCCACATGAAATTGCTTGAGAGTGGATGATAAAATGAGAGAGGAAGGCCTCCTTTTATAGTGATCTAGGGAAAAATCCTCTAGATGGGCCACCTTGAAGAATTAAATCCGAATTAGGTCCTCACCTTAAGAAAATATACCTTGATTAAATACAATTAAAGGATTTACCATTTTAGAGCCTGAAATAGCTGACCCAAAAGTAGAGAAATAACTTTCCTGAAAGATAAATTACTAGGAAAAAAAAATTTGAAATCCTGGTGGGAAGAGGTCAAGGTCAAGGTTGACCCTGACCTGGTCTGGGTCAAGGTTGACCTTGACCTCAGACCCTAACTTTGTGAGGTTCTACAACAGAGATTCCAGGAGATGTCAGAAACTTAGAAATTGATATCTGAATAGGACCCTGTGTCAGGAATAGATAGAAAATCCTCTATTCAATGCGATGAAGGACTAGGAGGTCTCATTTCTAAATCTTACCTAGAAAATAGAGCCATGGAAGAGGAAAAATCAAGAAAGTCCTTAAGACCTTAACCTTAATTTCACCTAGAATGAAGAAATCAAGCGCAAAGAAGAAGTGAAAAGTGGGGAGAAAGCCAAATACATGAAAAGACCCAATCAAGGTGCTTAACATGACCCCAAACCACTTACTCGGAGAGCTAAATGCTCTTAACATGGAAGTGCTTCCATTTTAAGACCATACATTAAGCCCCCACTTTAGCAAGAGTATGGATTCAATGCAAACTCTTCATAAAGGAGAAGAGAGAAGAGAGAAGAGATCACAATGGATTCAAAATGAGATAAAATAACACTTAGCTGAAAACACAAGGCCCTAGATGAAGGATTCTAACTCAACATACATACATGAGAGTATACAAAAGAAAAAGGGTTAGTACTAAACAACCCAAATCAATTAGCATAAGAAACCTTGCTAAGAAATATTTCTCATTACAATATCATATTTGGAAAGCTATCATAATAGCATAAATGATTACATAAGAAAGACAAGAGCAACACTATAGACAACATAGCTTCATGATCCAGTCCTACTAGCATGAAAGCAAAAAGAGAGAAAAGAGAAAGTGATTACCTCGCCTGGTAAGATACCTACTTTACTGTGAATCACCCTAGAGGGAGAGCCCAATAGGTTCACCCATAAACTATGCTTGCAATTGTAATGTGTCTTCTGATGGCTTTTTGGAATATCCATAGATCCACCTTCTCATATCACTATGAATATGAAATGCATGTCTTCCCAGGATTTAGCAACTTATGTGCATTACCTTTGGAAGATTTAGCATATAGGTGCGTGTATTTTCAAGATTTAGAAACTTATGTGCATTACCTTCCAAGATTTAGCATATTTGAAATTGGAAATGTGTATCCCTTTAGGATTTAGTAACTTCTGTGCATTACCTTCAGAGGATTTAGCATATTGAAAAATTTGAAAAATGTGTGTCTCAGGATTTAGCAACTTATGTGTGCTACTTTCAGAAGATTTAGCATATGAATGCATGTCTTTTTAGGATTTAGCAACTTATGTGCATTACCTTCCAAGATTTAGCATGTAAAAATAAAAAACTATAGTACAAGGGAGGCCCTATATATGCCCCCCTCCTTAATATGGAAAAAACATATTATTTTGTCATGTTAAGGAAAGAAAAAGAACAAGGATAAAGCCTTCTTTAGCATCAAGACAATATCCATAGACAACACCCAGTCTAAGCTAAGAAGGTCACAACTCCTATGAGGCCATGGAAGGGATGAATGTAAAAGATATCATGCAAGAAGTGAAAAGAAAGTAATCCTTAATGAGGGATAGCACACTATTCAGTTTCCAAGGTGAGACATGTATCAACCATGGAAACCCAATGTCAAAACAACAAATAAGTTTTGTATAAAGGACCATAGGTCCTCAAATGCAAACTATAATTTATCATGTATGATTGGATATCAAAATAATAGATAGATACTGCTTAAACCAAGGAAAGAGGTGAATCCCTAGAAAAGAAGAGAATATCGGATGAAATAACAATGCAGAGATATTAATAAGATAGAAAAGCATACCAAGCCTCCAAGGCTAAAGTACTTCTACCAAAATCACAACCCCGTATTTGTGGACTCCATGTGTGAAGGGTTAAAGATAGAAAAGAAGGATAAGGAATCTTTTCCCCCCAAGTGTAGGAACAAAGATGAAAGAGGATAACCTACTTCACAAAGCAAGGAGATATCCTATTTACAAAAATGTATAATATATCCTTAGTGAGAGATATTGACCCCCTACATCCAAGAGTATAGATAATTGTGAAAAGGATATGTCACTTATGGAAAAGGATCCTCAAGGAAAGAGATCTTATTGCCAAGACCCCCCACAAAGAGGAGTGCGTGTAAATAAGATATCATCTTTCAAAAGTGGGAACAAAGATTCAATCATCAAGCCCCCAGTGAAGAAGAGCAAGAGGAATCTTTGGAAGAAAACAATTTTAACACAAAGCCAAAATAAAAGTTTATAATAAACATAATTTGCAACATAGAGAAGAAGTGACAACCTAGGACAACAACTTCTCTAATAAGAAGGTTATCCATAATCAACTCCTCTATCACTATGATGGAATAATATTGTAACATAAGTAAATACTGCTAAGCTAAGGAAAGAAGTTCCTGTAGAAAATAGAAAGAAGGAGAACCTTACCCCCCCCCCTAAGGGATGAAAGACAAGGGATATTATTACAAAACACATGTCCTATAAAATATTTCCTAAGAAGAAAATATAATTCCTAGGAATGGATAAAAACATCATGCAAGACTATGGAAGAAGGAAACATAAAGAATACCAATTAAATCTTAATAAAAAGACCTAATGGATCCTAAAAGACTAGATAAAATTATGCCTCTTGCCCCCCAGTCATGAGACAAGAGGATAGGAACATTTACTCTAACTCTAATGGAGGGGAATCCCCTATATCAATATTATGAAGAAGTTGTAAGACAAAGTGAGAAAAAGGTATAATACCGCGTGTAGCCCTATCCCTAACATATAATTTGAAGTTGTTACAATCGGCAAGCAAATGAGTATTTACAATAGTGGAAAGGACATTTAAATTTATACAAAAGCAACAATAGGTATAGGTTGTAAATCTTTCCTTCTTAGAATTCATTAGTTCCACATATACTATTTTAGCATTTTCTTGATGAGTGTTAGGATTATCCATTAGAGGTGTAGAGAGATGAACATTAAGGGGAGGACAAAGATCCACACACTTAACTTGACTTGAGATTTAGAAGCTCCAACACCACACATATCTAGTTTATGAGGTATATTAATGGGAAATTTAATACCATGTTCATTAACTCCTAACCCTAAACCTTTATAGCCTTGTTTATTCACCATATTATATCTAGTAGTGTACATATCATGCAAAGCTTCTATAGGAGGTGATTGTTTATCATGTTCATGAGTAAAGGTCGTATATGGTGGGATAATAGGTTTGGAAGAAATTTCTTTATTGTGTCCTTGAATATCATCCTAAACAAGAGGAGGAGGTAAATCAAAGAAATCTTGCACATCCGCAATCCTACACTATAGCTTGAATCCCATCATAAGTACGGGAAGAGCAAGGATTAACAAATGGAGTTTTAGGTATCAGAATAGGAAGATGAAGAGTAGAAATAATAGGAGTAGGAGGAAGATTAGGGAAGATTAGGAGATGGTGTATCATCTACCAAATTCTTCACATAATCCAAAAGATGAATGAGGCTACCACATAAATCCCTAAGAAAAAGTTTTAAATGTAGGTAGACTAGTATCAGTCAACTTCACAAAAGCATAAGCAACAACAAAGTGAAGGGTCATCAATGTTATGAAATGAATAATACCCTCATAAAAATCATATGCATTATAAATAAATCCTAGAAGAAGAGTAATAACAAACATGATTATGCACTAAAACATCTTAACAATCTTCATGATAAAAATGCAAGAAATATTTTTTTGTATTTTATTCAATATATAGATTTTTTTAATTTTTTGAAGTATAGATGCAAGAGAAAAAATGTAAATCTAACACCAAAAAGAAAGAGAGTAAGCTAGTCGGGTTCACCAAAATGAATGAGGTTTAAAATGTATTCAATGTCATTCATTTGTTTTAAGGGGGAAATATGAGATCTATTCTCAAACCCAAATTCCCCACAAGAAGATCTGATTTGATCAACCTAGAGGTTAATACATAATCAAAACTCAATTATGGTTAATATGGAAGAAAGAACAAATTTGATGTTTCCCCTAGGTGGAAAATGTGTTATACTTGAAATTGGAATAATTGAAGTGCAAATACTAACCTTGAACTTAGGGCAGATCTAGAAAATGCTGAATCTGGATTTTGTATGAACTTCTTGAAGATTCCATCACTTATTCTGGACTAGAAATGTCGAGGCAGACAAAACCCAGAAATCTTTTGTCCAAATTCACACAGGTTGACTTTGACCTTTTAAAAGGTCAAAGACCACATTATTTGTTTGAAGTGTGATTCTAATTCTATTCGTAGATCCTGGAAGATTGCCGAAAAGGGTATCTGAATTCACTCTCAGATCTAAGATTTTGCACCTCTACCTACAAGAAAATGGGGGTTTTGGGTTGTATGGGGGGTTTGCCTTGGTCAAACCCCAATTTAGGAATTAACCTTGAAATTGAATTGAAATTGTATTGTGCATAAACAATGTAATTGAAATAAATCCATCTCGCTTATGTTGAAGTCCTTGTAGAGGAATTGAATCCTCAAATCCAGAAGTAAGAATGCTTCAATGAATGTAATCAGGATGTCTCCAATCAATGGTATTTTGATCTTCAACACCAATATTGATTTGATCCTTTGCATATGAGAAGGTTTGAATGAATGGAGAAGGTGAATCTTCAAGGGGGCTCCAAGGAGATTGAATCCTTCAATAGCTAACAATGGAACTCCTTGATGGATGAATGCTTGATTACTGATTAGCTTGAAGACTTTCTTAAATGCTTGAACTCACTTGCTTGCACTTGAGAGCTTGCACATGAAATTGCTTGAGAGTGGATGATAAAATGAGAGTGGAGGCCTCCTTTTATAGTGATCTAGGGCCACACTCCTCTAGATGGGCCACCTTGAAGAAGTAATCCCAATTAGGTACTTACTTTAGAAAATATACCTTGATTAAATACAATTAAAGGATTTACCATTTTGGAGCCCGAAATAGCTGACTCGGAAGCGGAGAAATAAGTTTCCCGAAAGCTAAATAACTGGCAAATGAAAAATTTGAAATCCTAGTGAGAAGAGGTCAAGGTCAAGGTCAACCCTAACTTGGTCAAGGTTGAGGTTGACCCCACAAGGTTGAGGTTGACCTTGACCTCAGACCCTAACTTTGTTAGATTCTGCAACAGAGATTCCAGGAGATGCCAGAAAAAATTGATATCTGAATAGGACCCAGTGTTCGGAATAGATAGAAAATCCTCTGTTTGATGTGATGAAGGACTAGGAGGTCTCATTTTTGAATCGTACCAAGAAAATAGAGCCATGGAAGAGGAAAAATTAGGAAAGTCCTTAAGACCTTAACCCTAATTTCACCTAGAATGAAGAAATCAAGCGCGGAGAAGAAGTGGAAAGTAGGGAGAAAGTCAAATACATGCAAAGACCCAATCAAGGTGCTTAACATGACCCAAAACCACTTACTCAGAGGGATAAATGCTCTTAACATGGAAGTGCTTCCATTTTAAGATGATACACATGGTTGTTGATTACATTGCTTACATGGTTAAAATCTATTAAGGTTGATTAAAGTTGTATTTATCTGATAACTAATTCACCCCCCCTCCCTCAGTTATCTTGGCAGACTTTACTTTCTAACATGTTTGAGGTTCTTGTTTCATGTAAGTTCTATGGTCCACCCTAGTACAATTAGTTTAGTCGAGGTGAAGAAGCTCAAGTTTAATTGTTAGTTGATGGACGTGCTCACATTTCTAATTTCTAAATTCAGATAGAAGGAATCAAAATTGAGGTGAATATCTTGATAGGCAAATTGAAAATGATGATTCTTATTTGGTCCTTCTAAGAAGAAAGGAAACATCATGCTCAACAAAGTTATGTAGATCCTATGGTCCCATAGTCATTTCAAAACTCAATCGAAACATCTAGAGGAGACTACAAAACCTTCAAGAATAATTTTGAGCTTGAATATGTTTGTATGGTAGGCGAGCATGCATTAAAAGATACTAGTCAAGTTTTTTGACTGAAGGCTTATCCACAGACATTCAAACAAGATTAGTGGTGATGATTGGAGATCATCAATGCAAAGACATTACAGAGTCCATGCCTCATCAAGTTTCCAATGTAAGGGAAAATGAGTATATAGGGGGTATAATCAAATTGTTTGACTATGTGCTAAAGCTTGATGGGCATATAGAGGGAACCTACTAATTGAAGCATGTAGAGTTCAATTTCAAGATAGATCAATGGGGGAGAATCATGGATCGGTTGGAGAAAAGCATATAAGTCCCCTTATTTGACCCAAAATTGTATCCATATTTTGAAGCACGATCCTGCAACAGAAGCTATCTCAATCATACCCATGTCTAATGAAAAGTCTTTGCAATACAAAATATATCTAGTCTTAAGTGATATACTCTTCTTGTCATTAAATTTTGAGTTTCTATGGATAGGTGGAGGAGACTGAGTCCTATTGTGAATGTTAGCAGCATCGAATACACTATCAACTGTCAAGGATAAAGGTATTGAAGCCACAATTTTAATGGATCCACATGTATCAGTTAGTTCTCAGGAGACTCCATATAATCTTGGTAACACCATATGAAGGCACCTACCTAATATGCAAACCAGACACATCATGATGAGCTATACCAATTGCCATGAGATGGACACTGAATTTAGTTTTCATTAGTAGGCATTGATTTCCCTAATTGGTGCATATATTATAAAACTAATGTGATTGGGTAGGGGACTATTTGGTCGATGGTTATATTCTAGTTTTTCATGAATTTGGAAATAATAGTCTGTCTTCCTCTCTTTGTTCCTTTTGTAATGCAACATTTGGGTAAATGAACTTTGTGTCATTTACTATTTATTTCCTTTCAGTTAGTTAGTCACTTTGCATCTATGTTGTGTTTCCATCCATAGATGTTTGTAAGCCTTTATTACTTTCAAGTTAAAAGCATTATTAATTATAGTTTAGTTGATTCATTGTAAATCCCATATGGGGAGCTGTACCTAGATAATTTAGAGGGTGCTTACACTTTTCAATAGAGAAGTGACCCAACTGTTAGTGCTGATTGAGTCTTCTTGTCTAGGCATTTTAGGGTCAATTTGTAACTATTTTCTTGGAAGGCAAATCTGTTCAGTAATAGTTTTTCATGAGTAGGTAGTTCTATCTTTTCTTTAGATCTTTTTTCTTGAGTTTTAGAACATTAAGCTTCATCAAAGCCAACTCTTGTCATATCCCCTTAGGTTTTTGTCTTTTTCTCTAATCATGAATCTTATCAGTACTCATATGAAGTTTTTCAATGTGTTTTAGAGCCTCAAAAATTTTTCCTTTGATGATGTGCTTGTATTTATACAATTCTTGGTATTTGTTACTCTAATCATCAAGTTCAATCTTCATTATTTCAATTGGAAAATTAGTGTTCCTTAAGCTCTCTTCAATTCTAATTCTTTCATCTTTCTCCTATTGAATTTCTTTAGACATCTAATTAGAAGTATTTTCATGATCTCAGCTTAATGCTTCATTGTTATAGTTCAAGAAGCTTGATCTGATCTGATGAATCATTATTTGAATCCTCTTTTATCTTTTCTATAAGATCTTGCCTTTGGTTCCTAGAAAGTTCAATTTTTTCTTTCAGTTTCTTGATGAAACCCTCTTCTCTTCTTAATTTAAATTTGAAATATCCATTTTTTAGTTTTCTCTCTATCTATGTCTTCAAGTACCACTTCAAAGTTCTCTTTCAAACTTTTAGAATCCATCTTGATCTCCCTTAAGCACTTAGGCTTTCTCTCCAAGGGCATGAGGGTCCGATACCAATTGTTAGGGTTAAGTAATTATGAGAGGAGGGATGAATCAGTAATACAAAACTTTAAATTTGAACTTAGCAACTTCCACCTTAACCAAATAATTATTGAAATGAAAATAACCTAAACACAAAATACACAACTCATAACACCATGATTATGTTCTTAAGGAAACCCTGTTAAGGGAAAAACCCAGTGGGGATGGTACCCACAAATATGTTCTAAAAGTATAATGTCCATATTAGGAGATCAAGACCTATTAGGAGTTGATCATTACATTATCACATTTATCTATTAAAGGAATGCAAGAACCCTAGTAGGAATGTACAATGAGCATACTTCTCTTACAATCAAATTATGTTCTCTAATTACAATGCTTTATCAAAATGAACCTATACAAGTATATGATGCAGGAGCATCTTGGGTGTAAGAGCAATCTTGCATCACGCAAAAATATTTTTGGCTTTGTTTTCAATAAGGGCTATCTTATGCAGAGCTGCTATTTATGGAAACTTACTATTTTTAGTAAGTTGGTCATATGATCTCAGAATGTTTTGATTTCATAGTTGGAAGTTCATCCTAGTCATTTCAGCCTACCAGTTGAGTTTCATTGCCACATCATAAGTATTGGTGAAGTTATTGAGGTTTTTGGGTATGAAATCTTTCAAGTCAATTTTGAATGCCTTAGAGGCTCCGAATCACAATCAACCCCCTACTGACTAGCACTAGCACATGTCAGGCATTGTAGATCTCATCGTGACATTTCTGAAAAGTGGCTACAATAAAAAATCAAAGCTACGGTTAGAAAGTTATGGCC
>BSBK01008071.1:0-132500 GCA_027943335.1 Chamaecyparis obtusa | reverse complement strand
TACATGTATGTACATATATATATATATATGCATGTATATATATATACATAGATATATATACATATATGTACATATAGATATATGTATATACACATGTGTGTGTGTGTGTGTGTGTGTGTGTGTATAGACACACACACACACACACACACATATACACAAATATATATATAGACATATATGCATATATGTATATGTATATTGATATATGTATATACATGTATATACATGTATATAGATATAATATATGAATATATACATATAGATATATATATATATGAATATTATATGAATATATACATATAGATATATGTATACACACACACACACAGAGATATATATATATATATACACACACATATATATATATACACATATACATATACTTCTATATATATATATACACAAATATATATATATATATATATATACACGTATATATGTACATATATAGATAGATATATATGTACATATATAGATAGATATATATGTACACATATATACATATATATATACACATATATACATATATATATATATATATGTACATATATATATATATATGTACATATATATATATATATATGTACATATATATATATATATATATATATATATATATATATATATATATATATGTGTGTGTGTGTGTGTGTGTGTGTGTACATATATATATATATATAATTGTACATATATATATATATATATATGTACATATATATATATATATATATATGTACATATATATATATATGTACATATATATATATATATGTATGTACATATATATATATATGTACATATATATATATATGTACATAATATATATATATATATATATATATATATATATATATATATATATATATATATATATATATATATATATATATTGATGAAGGGTGCTCCCCTTAATACCACAACCACATAAGAGAAATAGACAAACAACAACAATAATATGCAAGAACAGAAAATTGGCTTCTTATTATCTCCACAAGTGTGGAATTACAACTTTCAGAATTACAATATGCAAAGCCACATGGGCATTCCCTTACAATATTCTGTAGGACAAAGCCTCGAATCAATACCCAGATCTACTACCCAGAACTATTCTGAACTGCCTAAGACAATAATACAGCCTTCCTTATATAGGCAATTTCCACCGCTCGAGAAGGTTCCAGAAATTTAGCCCTAAGGGCCGACCAAACTTAGAATTATTTTATTTTTCAATTTATTACATCAAATTCGGCTCAAAATAACTTTTGAAACCCGAACAAAAATTTTGAAGGAAAATTATTTTCTGCCATTTCAGGTGACCCAACTTCCGGAGATCATAAGTCATCACTAGTTGACCCGATTGACTATTATAACCCCATTTCAGAAATGTCATGAAGCGCTCTACAGGCTTGACCGGCGCAAGCACTTGTCACCCAAATTTTTTACCACATCCGGGGCCTCTAAATCCTTCAAAACTAAGTTTGAAGTTTCTGTACCGCGCTGCCAATACCAAAAATCTTCAATATCTTCAAAACTACACCTGATCTAGCCATGAAACTTTGCTGGCAGACTTATATGACCAAAATAAACCTCCAAGAAAGAAATCAGATCATTCTGAGCACATACAAAAATTACCAAAAATAGTAACTTTTCATAAATAGCAGCTCTGCACAAAATAGCCCTTATTGAATATAAAAATAGAAATATTTTTGGGTGATGCAAGATTGCTCTTACACCCAGGATGCTCCTGCATCATATATATATATATATATATATATATATATATCTGTGTGTGTGTGTGTGTAATATAACATGAAGATATATAATGAACTATACATGTGTTCATGAAATGACATATATATGAAATAAAATAAATGTACATATATGTAATGTAGATATAAAATATCTAGAATATAACATGTCTATCAAATGTCTAAAATAACATTTAATGTCAACTAGGGCCATGTCCTAATCTATTACCCGAGGGTGGTCCACTTCCTCTAGATCTCTATGTGAAATAAAAGAAATATATATGTATCATCTATACATGTCAAATAGATTAAATACTTATAATTTAAGTAATATTAAATAAATACATCTAAAATTACATGTGAGTCATGGTCCATGAGATTGCCACGTGTTAATAAATCTCTATAAGCTAGCATATTAGCACAAAGACCCTGGAGTGTACATTTATAAATATTAATCATTCAATTCAAATTTTTAAAAGAAATATACTAGATTAGATACATGTAGATAAGTTCTAAATATTTAATCAAAATTTAAATAAACATGTACATTGTAGTAGTATATAATGCTCTCCTGATATTGATCAAGTATGTATCATGTAATGACACCTTTGAGGGATCAATCTTCTCATCTATAAGAAATGTGGTGGAAATTTGATGTGATGAAAAGGCCTAGGTATGGGGAGGTGTATCATCATCAACTACAATCTACTGAGGAGCTATAGATGTTGTAGGAATATCCTCCTCTCTTTGTACATCCTATGAACCTGATCCAGTCAAGCCTCATGAAATAATGTGGGTGACATGTAATGAGATCCCACTCAGAGGAATTCCAGTGACTTCCTATAAATCCTAATACACACAAAGTAAATCACTAGATTAACATGCACCCATATGATGCAAAGAAGTCACATTTGATAAAGCTACAACCTCAATGGGAGATGGTATGTGTGCTACGGAGTACGGATCATCACTGGAGGATGCAGGTGTAGGAATGGTAGTATGAGAATGTAACATGTATCTCCCACAATATTCAGATGATGTCTCATGAACCTTTTGTGAAAATTATATTGCAGTCACTGATTATTAATCTCCTATCTTATAAAGATTATTTAACTACTGAAAAAAAATTCAAAGCTAATATTGAAAAATAACACAACTGCAACTTCACTAATAAAAATACATAGAAATAAATATGCAACACAATCAACACAATATTTTTGGACAATTGTCACTAGAAAAACCTTGAGGGGAAAACCAGTACTATGGATGAGAAATATATTAAACTTCAGCAAATTAAGAGATACAAAATTCCTTGCCTCTCACTAGTAGAACTCAGACAATCTCCCAATTCTGTCTGCTAATATTCCTCCACTTCTATCCCCAGTACTATCACTGTACCTCTTACTAACACTACAAGAATTGTTTTCTATCACTACAAATTCTCTCTAAGATGTGTTTTCCAAATGCCCCTAGACCTCCTTTTATACTACTCTCATCGGTAAACCAACGAGCGCGATTGATTCTCAATCAACAATTGAGATTAAAACAACCCAACAACCAATAACAAAATTAGTTTGTAGTTGCTTCTAAAAGTGGTCAATTAATTAACAAATAATTGTCCCTACTCTAACTAATTAGTTATTAAAACAATTATTTACTAATTAGTCACATCTGGACAAATAGCTGTCCAAATCTAACAAACTAACACTCCCTCTTAGCGAGGAAGTTGTTCTACACAACACCCAACTTATCTTTGAAGAAGATGAATTTCCCCTTCCCCAATTCCTTTGTCAGAATGTCTACTATCTGCTCCTCTATAGGTATGTATTGTAGTTGAACAACCCCCAGTTGTACACAATCCCTAATGAAGTGATACCTGATGTCTATATGTTTAGACCTATCATGAAACACTGGATTCTTAGACAACTTGATGCAACTCTAATTGTCACAATGTATCATAGTATTCTCAACCCTCTGACCAAACAAGGCTATTAGCAACTTCCGAAGCCAAATAGCTTCACACATCACCATGCTAGCTACTATGTATTCTACTTTTGGAGAACTCAAAGCCACTGACTTCTGCTTCCTTCTGAACCAAGAGACAACTCTTGATCCCAAATTGAAACAACACCCTGAAGTTATTCTCTTGTTTATTGTACTACCTGCCCAATCTACATTAGTATAGCCTATCATCTTGATACCTTCACCTCAAACATATATGATCCTATACTCAATTGTACCACACAAATAATGTAGCACATGTTTTGCTACTGTCCAATGCACTCTCTTTAGCTCCACCATGAACTGACTAAGAGATTTCACTGCAAAGGCTATATATAGCCTAGTGTTGACCAAATACATGAGTGAACCAATCAACTTATTGTATAAGTTGGGATCTACATCCTTCTCCTTAGATGTATCTACCTTCCTCCAATTCATGATCATGGGTGTAGACATGGCTTTGCAATCCTCCATCCTGAATCTCTTCAAGATTTCAATGCAATATTTCCCTTGCCCAAGGAAAATTTCTCCATCTATCTGCCACAACTCCATGCCTAGAAAGTAGTGCATAAGTCCCAAATCCTTCATCTAAAAATCTACTGTAAGATCCCTCTTGCACTCCTCTATGAGCCCTAGTGAACCTATTAGAAACAAGTTATCCACATATAGAACAAGAATGAGAACCTCACCCCGAACCATCAAGTAGTAGAGGTTAGCATTTGCCTCACTCTTCACAAAGCTCATTTCCTATAAGTAAGTATCAATGCACTCATACTATGCTCTGGGAGCCTGCTTGAGTCCGTATAAAGCTCTCTTCAATCTGCACATGTGGGTCTCTTTACTGTGTGCTAAAAAGCCTTCTGGTTGCTTTATGCATACATCCTCCCTCAACTCACCATTGAGGAATGTTGTCTTGACATCCATTTGATGGATCTTCCATCCCATCTATGCTACAAATGAGATCACAGCTCGTATAGAAGTATACCTAGCCATAGGAGCAAATGTCTCCTCATAGTCTATTCCCTCCTTCTGAGAGAACCCCTTTTCCAGGAACCTTCCCTTATATTTCTTGATGCTACCATCTACACCATGCTTGATCTTGTATATCCAACATGATCCAACCATTTCCCTATCTATTGGTCTAGGCACTACCTCCCACACATCATTCTATATTATTGAGGTATATTCCTCAACCATCGCATCTTGCCACACTTGATGTTGTGTAGCCTCCTAATAAATAGAAGGCTCACTATCTACCAACTAGCTGACTAAAGCCACATAGTCATTGAACTTGGTCGGTTGTCTCCTTTCTCTCATACTCCTCCTAGGAGTTCCCACAAACTTCTGAGTATCCCTTTGTTGAACCTCACGGTTCCTACTGCCAACTGTAGAGGATGAAATATCAACCTCCATATCTTCTTGATTTATATCCTACTACACCAGTTGCTCCATACTCTACAAAATCTCACCACCTAAGTCTATGCTAGTACTAGTAACTATACTCAAGATTTTCTACCCTTGACTCAGTTGAGCTACCCCTGGAGCTTCTGTCAGTTTCTCACTCTGATCTTCTACTAGAAAATCTCTAGACCCCCTTAATGCCTTGTCCTTTGTGAACTTGACATCATGTCTGACTATAATCCTCTTAATCCTTGGAATAAATATTTGATATGCCTTTGAGGTTTCACTGTACCCAACAAAGTACCCCCTCTCTGTAGTCTCATCTAACTTTGTACATGTTTCACCTAGAATATGAAAATATGCCAAACTTCTAAATATCCTGAAGTGACTAACATCTAGCTTCTTCCTTGTGAAAGCCTCTTTTGGTGTCATCTTACCTAGTACCTTATGTGGAACCCTATTTTGTATGTACACTATTATACTACATGCCTCTACCCATAAGTAGCACGGCATATCTTGGTCATGTAGCATAGCCCTTGCTGCCTCCGATATGGACCAGTTCTTCCTCTTAGAAACTCCATTCTACTACGGATTGTAAGGAACCTTCCACTCTCTCTTTCTTCCTTCTCTAGTACAGAACTCTTGGAATTCATTTCCTTTGTATTCACCTCCATTATCTGACCAAAGAACCTAAATCTTCCTTCCTATCAAGTTCTCCACAAGAGCCTTGAACTCTTGGAAGTGACTGAAAACCTCATCCTTGGTCTTCAAGAAGTATATCCAGGTCTTCCTAGAGAAATCATTAATAAAAGTAACATAGTACTCATACCCTCTGAGAGACTTCATCAACATTGGTCCACCTACATCTAAATGTACTAGGTAAAGAACACCCTCATATCTGGTGTCACTCCCTGGAAAATATGCTCACAAGACTAGAATACATTTACCTCCTAGTTTCATCTAGCACCTAATGTCTTGCAAATGTCATTTCCAAACCTTTTGGCATAACTAAAAGGTTTGGACCCACCTTTCCCCACTTATTAGTAGGTGTAGAGGCATCAAATGGCCTCAATATATCTAATAAATGCCCCCTCCCTTGACTAGAAAAACCTAGATAATTGATGATATGCTTGTAGCTAGGTCTAGCATAGATCACATTAAGGGGTTAAAACAATAGTTAGCACATTCATTTACTATGAAGGTTTTGGGGGAAGCAAAAAAAATCAATGGTATGAAAATTTGAAGAGATAGGAAAAATAGGAAATTGACTTTATCTTAGGCTGATAATATTGAGAAGGTGTTGCAATGTTTCTCTATGGAGAATGTGTCATGCCCCGCAAGGGAACCAGGGAAATGCACAAAGGTTTACTTTGTCAAAGAAAACCTAAGTAGAGTTTTACAAAAAAATTTGAACTTTTAAAGTTTGCAAATAAACAAAACATATTCTAACTTCTTTCCAAGGTTCCCTTAAATGTAAATGTATAAATTATTAAAAACTGATAAACTATTAACAACATTTACTAACCATACAAATTCCATTTCAAGTTCTTTATTGGAAAATACTTAAACATATTCATAGTTAATTTCCATCTAAAACTTTTTAAAGATCAATTACTATAATTCCATTTCATCTAACTAACATATTGCAATAGTACAACAAATGATTCATCAACATTTTACATAACTTGATACATAACAAGATTACATCTTTCCAACATACATTAAATAAACATCCCATATAACCCTTTTCCTACGTCTACCCATTATTACATCATTTGAAAATTACATTACATTTAAACTCCTCATAGGAGAATACATAAGTTTACAACAACATGAATAAGTACAAGTCTTCATTCTTCAACAGGTGCTTAGACAAATATGAATCTTCAGTTGTTTACATCTACACAAGATACCTCGATAGAAAGATTTTCCACCCAACCATGTGAAACTGGTAAAGTTTCACCCCCCGTGCTAGGAGATAAACACCAAGCCCACAAAGAAGTAACTTACTGGGTATTTTACAAAGGGTTGAATAACAATTCCACAAATGAGGTTCACTTCACAAGGGTTCTAAGGTTTGGGTAGAAAATCCTAAGCAACAACCTAAGTGAGTGTCATCGCATAGCCCTCACCCCTTGGGTTGTCCTGGTACTAGCCACACTGGGCCCCGGCCCCCAAGTAGGCACATGCGAAATCAAATGCCTTTCATACAGACAAGTGCCATTCGATCGTACCTATGCATAGGTACCTTCTCCCACTCCCATCCATAGCCTATCCTAGCGCTACTGGCATGGGCGAGGCACAATTTAGTCTTTTTTAATGTTTTAAACCCATCCCTTAAGTTTTATTTAAGTTATCACTTGGTTAATTAACTCATCAGTCGGTTATCCTGGTCTAGCCACTTTAGGGCCCCGGCCCCGCACTAAGAGCCACTCACTTAGGGGTCCCTAGGTTTCCTAACCCTAACCTATTCCCGTTAGGTTTTCCTAGCAAACCACTAACATGTTCAACATTTTCAATATAACAGACCTACCTAGGACGCTTAGGAGATCACAAAGTTTGACCGGTTTGATTGCTGACAAGTTAGGATGTAAAGGGTTTGTTTCAGTTTTCTAATCCCCATCCCAAAATTTATCTAAGTATGAAAAGAGTTTTCACGACTAATTTGCAAAAAGACATATAACTTAATTCTCTGAAAAAGACATCTCTAATTCCAAAATTTTACTTCTTCTCGATTGCAACATACATAAAATATTGTATACTTTACTGATTGAATTACATGTGCCTTAGAGATGATTTGTAATCACAAAACCGTATATTATATTATATATATATTATATTTATATATATATATATATATAGAATATTATAAATATTATATATATATATAATATAATATACCCAATTATAACCCATAGTCTTAAAAGCACATCTATTATGTTATATATATATAATACTTCATATATTATATATATAACATAATACTCAATTTTGAATTAAACAATAATTATGTTTTAAAAGCACATCTATTATATTATATATATAATACTTCGTATATTATATATACAATATAATACTCAATTTTGAATTAAACAATAATTATAACCCATAACTGGGCATATATTATATTATATATATAATATTTCATATATTATATATATAATATAATATTAAACTTTAAATTAATAAACATCACAAAGTATATATTACATATTATATATATAGTATTGCATATACTATACATATAATATAGTACCGACAAATGCCAAGTTACATATTGTAATGCCACTGAAATAATGAAAAAAAACCAAAACATAATTTTCATTTGGGGTTTTCGGCAGCCTCGACGGTGGTGCCGCCGGCAGTGTTTCCACTGCCGATGGTACCTTCGGTACCGCGCGGCCCCACGGGCTAAAAAAAAAGATTTTATTTTATATTTTCTTTTTTTTGAAAACTAAGTTCGTTATAAAATATAATTTTTTTTGAAACTATTACATGATACGAAACCTTAAAATATTATATATATAATATCATATATATTATATATATAATATAATATATATTTTTTTTTGAAATAACAAAACTTTTTAAAAGATCAAATAAATATGTACACATATTATATTATATATATAATATTATATATATTATATATATAATATAATATATATATTTTTTTGATATTATTTACTTTATCATTTCTTTAAACAGATTTTCATTTTCTAAAATTTATTTTATAAATTAAAAATTTATAAAGTAAATTTTGAATTATATTATTTTTTTTTTAACATATATGAAATAAAAGTAAGGAAGTAAATTGGTTTTACTATTTTAATACAAAATTCTATTATGGTTTCACCTTCTAACAATTTACGTTTCATCCAGTAAATCAATAATTTTTACAAAATATATAAATTTTAGACTATAGTAATGAATCTATTTATTTCATTCTGTGCTATAAAAATCTGATACCTACAGCATATAACAAAAAAAATGAAATTCAAACAGACGATACAAACATTATAAAGGAGAAACTATCTTTCATATCATAAGGAACCTTTGGGAAAATTCCAACCTGATACTCTGAAGATCTGGTTGAAGAAATCCGAAGCCTCTCCCAGTTTCCTGTTTCCTCCTTCTTCCAAAAGTTCTTCTGCTATCCTCCTTGACTATAGTCTTCTATTTGATTTTTATATCCAACATGGTAGTTGGAGGAGTTTCTCTATGGGAGAAACTTCTCCAACTTCTCCAACTGCATTCCCCGTACACCTTAATAAAGTTTTATTAATTTTTAATTAAAAATATTATCCAAAACAAGGTTTAATAACAAATTTAATTAATTACCTCACAAGGAATTCACATAGCACAATTGGTAACTAACTAGCCCCAACTTATAGGAGGTCTCGAGTTCAACTCCCTCCTAGCTAGTTAGTTTTATTACCGAAGACAATTTATTTTTATTTTTATTTACAATTTGGTTCAAATTGTAATTTCTTTTTATATATTTCTTAATTTACTTTTAATTATAAAGCTAGTGCTATTTGCTAATCCTGTTTATATAAATTATATATTTATTTATACTTATAAGTATATATACGTATATGTGTTTATAAGCATATGTGTGCACCCATATGTTTATGACACATATAGTATAAATAACTTATTATTCACATTACTTATCATTTTATAACTATATAGCCAGCTGATGCAAGGTACAAATAGCAGCTTGATCTTAATACTAACATGATAATCTAAATAGGGATAAGTCACTGAAACAGAAATTGACCAACAAGGATTCACATAGACAACCTACTGACAAAGTTGCGCATACCCTAACAGCAAGCACAAGATCCAAACCCTAATAACCGATAAACCACATAATACCTCCCTACCAGGAACTAATCCGACACTTCCCACCTACGGTGGATGATCAAGGATAAAGGTTTTTCTTTTATGAAGCTTGGTGATATCTCCCTGACAACAACAACGATTGACGATTTAAGGGATCGCTCAGACCTGTGGAGCCAGGTGGAGACGATACCTGGTACCTGCAAATCCTGCATCACCAAGAAGAGATACATATACATATAGATATACAAATCAGATATATGCAAGCAGATGACTAGGATCGATACATCGTGTGGACCTCACTGAGTGAGTAACTATGACTTCATCCTGAGTCATGAGAACACATCAGACACATGTATCCATAAACCAATTGAGATAAGGGTTAGTATACAAATCATTAAATAAAACATGTAAAACTAAACATACAATCAATGTAACTATAACTGAGCATATAAATATCATCTGATGAACATATAATCCTCTATGAAACATAAACATGAGTGCATAGTTCTAACCATCATAATAGAAAAGATTCAAATCATAGTATCACTGTAGGAGAGGTATTACATCCTCCCCCCCTAGAGTTAGGCTTACTCCTGGAAGCCTATAAATAAGTATGGGTAAGCATCTCTAAGCCTAGCAGCATCTTCCCATGTGGCGGAAGATTCATCATTGGGGTCCCATTGGACCCTTTCCTGCTCTATGCTGCGACCCCTGAGGGTCAGTGTCCGCTGCTGTAGAATACGTACTGGCTCTAAAGCTAGTTGCCCATCCGCTACCTGTAATGCATTCCAATCCAAAACATGAGTCACATCAGGAATATACTTTCTAAGAATTGAAACATGGAATACATCATGAATGCGAGCAAGGTGGGTAGCAGGGCAAGCCGATAGGCTACTGGTCCTATCCTCTCTAGGATCTCAAAAGGGCCAACGAACCGGGGTGCCAACTTGGAGCCTTTTCCATAACGGATTGGACTCTTTCATGGACACACCCTCAAAAAGACTCTATCACCAGGAGAAAAGTGTACATCAATCCTATGAGCATCGGCGTACTTCTTCTATCTATCCTAAGTCACAATGTGCTCTCTGATGCGCCTGACCTAATCCTCCATGTCTTGCAACATCTCCGGCCCCAAAAGTACCCTATCCTCCAACTGGTCCCAGCTCAAGGGAGTACGACATGGGCAGCCATACAATGCCTGAAAAGGAGACATGCCTATGGAACTATGATAACCATTGTTATATGCAAATTCTACCAAGTAGAGGTACTCCTCCCAATGGGTCTACCTGTCCATAACATACATCCTGAGCATATCCTTGAGGACCTGATTGACTCACTCTGTCTGTCCATCTGTCTCAGGGTGATAGGCTGAACTAAAGTTAAGCTGAGTCCCTAAAGAATGCTGAAGTGATGTCCAAAGAGCTGAGGTGAATACTGGATCATGATCAGATATGATTTTCCTAGGAATGTCGTGGAGTCTCACAATATCCTTCATAAATATTCTGGCCATAGAAGATGCTGAATAGGAGGACTGTATAGGGGAGAAATGAGCTACCTTGGTGAGCCTATCCACTGTTACCATGATAGCATCATGTCTCCTGGGAGTAACTAGAAGTCCCACTATAAAATCCATGGAAATGATATCCCATTTCCATTCTGGCACTAGGTGAGGCTGCAATAGACCTGCAGGGTGTTGATGCTCGGCCTTCACTCTCTGACACTCTAAACATCTAGCCACATAGTCTGCTATATCCCTCTTCATCCCTGACCAATAGTATAACTAACGTAGGTCAGCATACATTTTCTTCACCCCTGGATGTGCTGAATAGGGTGCCTTGTGACTTTCCGAAAGGATAAGCGCATGAAGCTCTCCGGCCATGGGAACATAGATTCTATTTTGTTGTTTTAGCAACCCTACTGAATCCAATGAGTATCCTGAGAAGCGACCTTCCAACGGCCTTCCTGATTCTATTTCTAACTTAACTTCCTGAAACCAAGGGTCAGAAGTGAGGGCCTCTTTGATTCTGCTCTCCAAATCTGTGCTAAGGGTTACGGCTGAAAGAGTATGTCGGCGCCTGCTCAAAGCATCTACCACCACATTCATTTTACCTTGAACATACTTAACCTCAAATTCATATTCACATAAAAATTCCATCCACCTTCGTTGCCTAGCATTGAGATTGGGTTGGGAGAAGATGTACTGAAGACTTCTATGATCTGTTTGGAGTTCAAACTTGTGACCCAACAGAAAGTGTCTCCATTTCACCAAAGCATGCACAACTACTGCAAGTTCAAGGTTGTGGGTGGGGTAGTTGAGTTCATGATCCTTGAGTTTCCTTGACTCATAAGCCACAACCTTTCCTTCTTGCATAAGAACTACCCCGATCCCCTCTAGAGAAGCATCTGTGCATACTACAAAGTTTTCAGATGGTTCAGGAACTACCAAAATTGGAGCACTGGTTAATCTATCTTTCAAGGTTTGGAAAGTAGCCTCACATTTTTCTAACCAAGAAAACTTCTTACCCTTCCTTTGAAGTGAAGGGATGGGGTGAGAAACCCGAGAAATTTTTTTGACAAACCTTCTGTAATACCCGGCTAATCCCATAAAACTATGAACCTCGGGAACATTAGTTGGAGTTGGCCACTCCACTATAGCTTGAATCTTATCTGGGTCAATAGCAATGCCATTTCCTGATATGACATGCCCAAGATACTTAACCTCAGTCTGAAAGAATTCACACTTTTCAGCATTAGCATACAGTTGGTTCTCCCTAAGGCACTGCAATACTTGCCAAAGATGAACCTCGTGTTCTTCAAGAGTTTTGGAGTATACCAAGATATCATCTAAGAACACTATCACAAATTTATCCAATTAGGTTCTAAACACTCCATTCATCAGGCTCATGAATACGGAAGGAGCATTTGTTAACCCAAAAGGTACCACAGTGAACTCATAATGGCCATACCTGGTGCGAAAAGTTGTCTGATGAATATCAGCTTCTTGAATTCTGAGTTGATGATAGCCTGACTTGAGATCTATTTTAGAGAATATTTTTGCCCCCTTCATCTGATCAAATAGGTCATCAATGCGAGGTAGAGGATACTAATTTTTGATGGTAACCTTGTTCAGTTGATGATAGTCAATACATAATCGGAGGGATCCATCTTTCTTCTTTACAAATATCATTGGCGCTCCCCAAGGTGATACACTAGGTCTTATAAACCCTTTTTCTAAAAGTTCTTCTAGCTGAACCTTGAGTTCCTCAAGTTCTTGCGTGGTCATATGGTACAGAGCTTTGGAAATTGGTTCTGCTCCCGGGTACCAAATCAATTCGAAAATCTATGTCTCTCTTGGGTGGCATCCCTAGAATTCCTTTTGGAAAAACATCCAAGTATTCCTGTAAAAGGGGGTGATCTAATGCTATCTCCCTACTCTCTTCTTGATCTAAATCCTCCATTGTCACTGCAAAAAGTTGGCATCCTTTGCGCATGTACCTCTTAAGCTGCATCATAGAAATCATGCGGAGAGAGATGGATGATTGAACCCCAATAATCTTCTTAGGTTTCCCTGAGTCATCAGTGCATTGAACACTTTTGTTTCGACAATCCAAAGTGGCTTTGTGAGCATCCAACCAATCCATGCCCAACACTACTCCATATGATCCTAAAGGAATCACTCTAAGATCCGCTAAGGTAGAGAAAGGTCCAAGTTCCAAACTACAACTTTGAACGCAGGAGTCAGAGACTAGTCTTTCCCCGGAGGCTAGTTCAACCTGCCACCTATCTTCCTACCTTACTACCTTCAGCCCACATTGCTCTACTAAAAAGGATGAAATAAAAGAATCTGTTGCTCTTGAATCAAACAAAATGGTGGTAGAGATACCCTTTAACAAACCTAGAGTTTCAATGACTATCCCCTGACGATTGGCTTGCCCATGATTTACAGCAGAAAATGCTTGATGAGATCTGCCTAAGTTACCTACTGTAGGTTCAGAAGTGACCTGTCTAAAACTAACTGCTGGAGAAGATTTCTGAGGGCAATTAACTGCAATGTGCCCATGCTGCCCACAAGAGTAACATCCAGTGTTTTTGACAAAATTTCTTCCTGTAGAAGGTGCACTAGATTGCTGGTAGCTACCCCGACTAGAGTTCTGGGGCATACTCTGAGCTGGCTGACAGTTTGGGAATTGTTTTGCATGTTGCCAGTTGCGAGGATTATTAAATTGAGAACCCCCACTTTTATTTTTGTTTCTATTCTAATTGTTGTTGTTGTTGTTGTTGCTGACAAACTTCCTTTTGTGTTGGTTCTGGTTCCCTTTAGGTGGATAGTTCTTAGGTGTGCCTTGAAATTGATTCCCTGACCCAACCTAGAAAGTATTGCCACCTTGGCCACTGGTTCAGCTTCCTAACCCCAAGGCTATGTTTTGTTCTTCAAGACGAGCCTTAATGACTGCATCATTTATAGTCTGAGGTTCAAACATTCTTACACTATAGGCCAAGTGACTGTTGAGCCCTCTAAGAAAGTGTTGAGTTAACATAGGTTCATCATCCTTAAACCCTGAATATGGCTTGAGTTCCAAGAACTTCCTCTCATAGTCATCCACTGACATATTAAGCTGTCTTAGATTATGAAATTCTTCAGCTCTTTCCCGCCTCCAATGGTCAGACAGAAATTTAGCTTGAAAAAGTTCTAGGAATAGTTCCCAAGAGAGGGTGGTGATGTCTAAGTGAAGTTTCTCTCTTTTTGTTTCCCACCATGTGGATGCAAAGTCTCTAAGATGAATAACTGCAAACCGGGCTTTGGTATTACTATGGTATGGGTGCATGGAGAAAAGCCTTTCTAATTCTAGCAACCAAGTTTGTGCGGAGGTTCCACCTTGTGTTCCCTTAAATGGGTTAGTCTTGGTTCTAAGGAGATCCCGCATATGAGAAGCCCGTAGGGCATCCTCTTCCAATGTTTGGTCTCTCCTCCGAGGACTTCTTTCTCTTTCCTCATTATGAGTGCTACTCTCCCCATGCTGGCCTCTATCCTACCCTGCCTCTAACCTCTGAAGGATTTGTTGTAGTAATTCTACTACTTGGGCTCCCTGAAAACCTCCTGATTGATTGTTAGATTGTTCCCCTTGTTCCTTGTAATGTTCTTCTTCTTGAGGACTTTCATGTTGAGATCTAGGAGGAGCATTTTGGGCACCTCCTCTTCAACCATGGGTTACGGGTGGCATCCTGCCATGAGTTAAGAAGAATGATGAGTTTTAGGGTTTTGATTTTCATTTTGAGTTTTCCTAAGATGTAGTGCAAGTTTAAGGTACATGGACCCAATTTCTTTAGGTCCCAGTGTAGCAACTTAGTGCTCTGATACCAAATATGTCATGCCCCGCAAGGGAACCAGGGAAATGCACAAAGGTTTACTTTGTCAAAGAAAACCTAAGTAGAGTTTTACGAAAAATTTTGAACTTTTAAAGTTTGCAAATAAACAAAACATATTCTAACTTCTTTCCAAGGTTCCCTTAAATGTAAATGTATAAATTATTAAAAACTAATAAACTATTAACAACATTTACTAACAATACAAATTCCATTTCAAGTTCTTTATTGGAAAATACTTAAATACATTCATAGTTAATTTCCATCTAAAACTTTTTAAAGATCAATTACTATAATTCCATTTCATCTAACTAACATATTGCAATAGTACAACAAATGATTCATCAACATTTTACATAACTTGATACATAACAAGATTACATCTTTCCAACATACATTAAATAAACATCCCATATAACCCTTTTCCTATGTCTACCCATTATTACATCATTTGAAAATTACATTACATTTAAACTCCTCATAGGAGAATACATAAGTTTACAACAACATGAATAAGTACAGGTCTTCATTCTTCAACAGGTGCTTAGACAAATATGAATCTTCAATTGTTTACATCTGCACAAGATACCTCGATAGAAAGATTTTCCACCCAACCATGTGAAACTGGTAAAGTTTCACCCCCCGTGCTAGGAGATAAACACCAAGCCCACAAAGAAGTAACTTACTGGGTTTTTTACAAAGGGTTGAATAACAATTCCACAAATGAGGTTCACTTCACAAGGGTTCTAAGGTTTGGGTAGAAAATCCTAAGCAACAACCTAAGTGAGTGTCATCGCATAGCCCTCACCCCTTGGGTTGTCCTGGTACTAGCCACACTAGGCCCCGGCCACCAAGTAGGCACATGCGGAATCGAATGCCTTTCATACAGGCAAGCGCCATTCGATCATACCTACGCATAGGTATCTTCTCCCACTCCAATCCATAGCCTATCCTAGCGCTACTGGCATGGGTGAGGCACAATTTAATCTTTTTTAATATTTTAAACCCATCCCTTAAGTTTTATTTAGGTTATCACTTGGTTAATTAACTCATCAATCGGTTATCCTGGTCTAGCCACTTTAGGGCCCTGGCCCCGCAGTGAGAGCCACTCACTTAGGGGTTCCTAGGTTTCCTAACCCTAATCTATTCCCGTTAGGTTTTCCTAGCAAACCACTAACATGTTCAACATTTTCAATATAACAGACCTACCTAGGATGCTTAGGAGATCACAAAGTTTGACCGGTTTGATTGCTGACAAGTTAGGAGGCAAAGGGTTTGTTTTAGTTTTCTAATCCCCATCCCAACATTTATCTAAGTATGAAAAGAGTTTTCACTACTAATTTGCAAAAAGACATATAACTTAATTCTCCAAAAAAGACATCTCTAATTCCAAAATTTTACTTCTTCTCGATTGCAACATACATAAAATATTGTATACTTTACTGATTGAATTACATGTGCCTTAGAGATGATTTGTAATCACAAAACCGTATATTATATATATATATATATATATATATATATATATATATATATATATATATATATATATATATATATATATATATATAATATTATAAATATTATATATATATAATATAATATACCCAATTATAACCCATAGTCTTAAAAGCACATCTATTATGTTATATATATATAATACTTCATATATTATATATATAACATAATACTCAATTTTGAATTAAACAATAATTATGTTTTAAAAGCACATCTATTATATTATATATATAATACTTCGTATATTATATATACAATATAATACTCAATTTTGAATTAAACAATAATTATAACCCATAACTAGGCATATATTATATTATATATATAATATTTCATATATTATATATATAATATAATATTAAACTTTAAATTAATAAACATCACAAAGTATATATTATATATTATTTATATAGTATTGCATATACTATACATATAATATAGTACCGACAAATGCCAAGTTACATATTTTAATGCCACCAAAATAATGAAAAAAAAACAAAACACAATTTTCGTTTGGGGTTTTCGGTAGCCTTGGCGGTGGTGCCGTCGGCAGTGTTTCCACTGCCAATGGTACCTTCGGTACCGCGCGGCCCCATGGGCTAAAAAAAAACATTTTATTTTATATATATATTTTTTTGAAAACTAAGTTCGTTATAAAATATAATTTTTTTTGAAACTATTACATGATAGGAAACCTTAAAATATTATATATATAATATCATATATATTATATATATAATATAATATATATATTTTTTTGAAATAACAAAACTTTTTAAAAGATCAAATAAATATGTACACATATTATATTATATATATAATATTATATATATTATATATATAATATAATATATATATATATTTTTGATATTATTTACTTTATCATTTCTTTAAACAGATTTTTGTTTTCTAAAATTTATTTTATAAATTAAAAATTTATAAAGTAAA
Source organism: Chamaecyparis obtusa (assembly GCA_027943335.1). Classification (NCBI taxonomy): domain Eukaryota; kingdom Viridiplantae; phylum Streptophyta; class Pinopsida; order Cupressales; family Cupressaceae; genus Chamaecyparis; species Chamaecyparis obtusa. The sequence continues at coordinate 114,675 of BSBK01008071.1, read as the reverse complement.
TTTTGAATTATATTATATATTTTTTTTAACATATATGAAATAAAGGTAAGGAAGTAAATTGGTTTTACTATTTTTGTTTGAAATATTCAGGAATTAACCAAGTTACTGAGAGGGGAGGGGTGAATCAGTAACTCCAAATTTTTTTTCAATTTAACTTTTAATTTAACATGTAATTTACTTTTAACCTTTTGCATACAGAAAGCATTCACAATAATGACACATAGATTTGGTTACCTAGAAACCTTCTAAAAAGAAAGTAAAACTGGGGTGGGGATGAAACCCACAAAGCTTTAATACTGCAGAATAAAGTTGGCCAGTTAAGGCTTACAATTTGATCACTTCTGATGATCTGGCCTGTTAGGAGCAATAAGGATTGCTAAATCCACCGTGTTAAAGGATTTACAAACATACAATAAAGTATGCACTCGGTAAAGAGATTTTACAGAAGACTGTTAAGTCTACCCGGTTAAAGGATTTAGTACTGATTCACCTGTTAGGATGAAAACAGTAGATCTCTTGCTTTGCAACTGGATTGCTGATTGAGATTCGCTGATGTACTGATCACCTTTTGTGATAAATTTGTCTTTGCTGTTCCTTATACTGCTGAAGCCCTTTGTAATTCACTTATCTCTGCCTTTCTTCCTTTTTCACATATATGCTTCTATCATACTTCTTGACATTTTTACAACATTGTTTATATACAAGTCTTAAACAAACAATTACAATTACAAAGTCGGCTTGACAAATAAACATAAGTGCTACTAAGTCGGCCCAAGTATGGTTACACGGTTCCTTCAAACTAACTCAGTGACTTTCTGATACTCAGCGTCCACTGCATTACTTGGCATCGTCATGCACTCGATAGAAGTGAAGGCACGGTTCATACTGATCACTCGGTAGGTTTTGAACTCCGTAAATACTGGTGACTCGGTAGACATGATGTTACTCGATTTACACTATCTTGTTTGGTTTGTACTAACTTGCTCGGTTTGCACTGTCTTGCTCGGTTTGCACTGTCTGCTCGGTTTGCACTGTCTGCTCGGTTTACACTGTCTGCTCGGTTTGTACTATCTGCTCGGTTTGCACTATCTGCTCGGTTTGCATTGTCTGCTCGGTTTGCACTGTCTGCTCGGTTTAGACTATCTGCTCAGTTTGCACTGTCTTCTCGGTTTGCATTGTCTGCTCGGTTTGCACTGTCTGCTCAGTTTGCATTGTCTGCTCGGTTTGCATTATCTGCTCGGTTTGCACTGTCTGCTCAGTTTGCACCCAGAATGCAAATAAGTGTTGTCACTAGTGGCAATTCTACTTAATGCCAACAATCTCCCCCTTTGGCATTAGTGACAAAAACACTTATTGGCCAAAACTTATATACATGAATCATGCTGAGTTTTATTTTGATTTTTCAAAATTTGTCTTTGTTATAGGGCTTTATTCATTGTCTCCCCCTTTCAATGTGCTAACTGTTTCTATACAAATCTTCTTCTATATATATATCTCCCTCTATACATATCTCCCCCTTTTTGATGATAATGCCAAAGGTGTATATACAAGTTATTTACAGAGAGAATCCAAAATTTGATAGAAAATCAGAATGTACCTTCATTATTAGTGCCAAGGTTCTGTCCCAACTTTCTTGCAGAATCTTACATGTTTGTATTGCAATTTGGACTTCTGCAGAGAGTTCAATCATGTGATCTGCTATAGAGAACTGATTGTCATGAATCAATGTTTTGGAATGTTCAATGTGCTTATACATTGTATTCATGATGGGAAGGATCATGTGTTGGATGTCTAGCAGTGTGGATCGGATTCTTGTGTCTTCTTTCAGTAGATCAGACTGCATGTTTGATAGGTGTGAGATTTTCATGTGATGAGCAGAGCTTGAACTTGGTTCAAGTTGCAGCTTTTGTATGCTAATCTTCATATCCTCATCCATTTTATTCATTTTATCCTTAACATCCTTTTTGAACTTGACAATATTGCACAATCTGGCCAAAAGAGAGGTAGCATTTGAATAGATAGATTCAATGTTTGACAAAACTGAAGACAATTCTACTTGGTTAATAGCTATGTGCTGAGCAATGTGCTCAAGCACTTTATTGTTGAATCTCTTCTCGACTCTTTCAACTAACTTTTCTGTCCCAGATGAATCCTCATTGTATTTATTAACTGCTTCTGCTAATTGTAGCAAAACATGTTGGGAGGAGTCTACTTTAATGCCTAATGCATTAGACAAAATGTCCTTAGCATTCTTGATGATTTGATATTCCTTGTCTCTCTCCTCTTTAAGCTTCTTTTGTTTTGCTTTCCTTTGAAGGATCTCACCTATATTTTGCATTTGGTCCGCTGATAGATTTGCAAAATCCAATGTTGGAATCTCTATCTCTTCATCTAAGTCTATATCCTCTACTACATTCTTACCCAAGAATTTTATACTCGGTAGAGCCTTAGGCTTATCTGTACTTAATGCCTTGGTAGTAGTGACAGTAGATATAGTAGGGCTGGCTATAGAGACTGGTATACTTTCTACTGGAGAACTTAAAATATTTACACTTGAAGATTCAAAAACTGGAAAACTTACTGCTGGAAAACTTGATGATGCGGGAGACTGCAACTCAGTAGAAGAAATGGTAGTTGCTTCTGTTGTTGCAATAGATGATTGGAAAAATGTTGAAGTTGTCACAACCATGCTTGAAGGTGTCTCCGGGCTGGATGTAGAAACTTTTACTGGAGAGGTAGGAAGGGATGCAATGACTTCTGCTGCTATCCTCACAGTATCATCTACCTCAGTGCCTTCTTCTTGTTCATCACTGTCATCTTCAATATCTTTTATTATGACTGTTTCAATACTCGGTTGGTGAAGGTGGTATATGTTCTTCCATGTGGCATTTGCAGCCTTCACAACCGATTCGATATTATTGATCAAGATCAAACAAGTATTGAACCTTAATGTCATCTTACTTTCATTTTCTTTTAATGCCTTCTTTACTTCATCATTTTTCAAGCTCGGCATTAACTGTCTCAGGGTTTGATCAAATATGTCTATCATAGTTTGCTTTGCATTGCTCCATCTCATTTTTATTGGATTTAATAAAACTGCTGGAACCTGTGGGGCTATGTCATCAAGAGAGTATTTCCACTGTCCCATCTTTTCAATAACAGCATCTTCTATTTCCTTCTGTTCTATTTCCGATCTGGTTTCATATTTAAAATATTTTATGTTACTTACTCCAGATCCTGATCCGTCTCTAAAGAGTTTGATCTTTTCTTGAAAGTTTAGAGGAGGCCTTTTGAATGCTATGTCTTTATCTGCCTTGTCTGCCTTGCCTCTTGCATTTCTCCTTGTAAACACAACAGTGGGAGGCTTAGGTGCCTTAGTGATGAATACCTTTCCTTTCTTCTTTGCAGGTTCTGGTTCCTCTATTTTCTCATCCTTTTCCTCTTCTTCTTCATCTTTTTCTTCTTTGTCCTCGGTTATCATTTGCATTTTGGCTATCCTCTTCTTTCCTTTGTTTACCGCCTGTGGAAGCTTTATGCTTAGTTCAATTCTCACCTTAGCTTCATCATATGTTCCAAAATATGGAACTTTGGGATTGACAAGCTGATTAAGAAGAGCTTCAATGATATTCTTGGTTTCATCAATATTTACCTCATAAGGAAGAGGTTTTACATATACAGTCCTCGGTTTAGCTGCTTGAATATATACATTATCACAATCCACCATAAAACAAATGTCATCTTTGTAATCTTCCACCAACTTCTGTGGAATCCGAAATCTATCATTCATTTTCTCTTTGAAAGACTCAAAATAATTATCCATGATGCTTTCAAAATTTTCACCCATTTCTGAGATGTATTCATTTATTTCATAAAGTGCTGGCAGATCTTTTCTCCATACAACTTTTCCTTTAGAAGGGAAGAATTTCTGAGCATAGAAGAATAAATAGACCAATAAGGATCCAAACTTACATGGATTGTTTTTGGAAGTTTGAATGCTTTCCATGTTTTTGTTAAACTGCTTTAACAATAAGTCTGCTAGGTCAAATGTTAAGTTATTCTTGACCACTTTGTATGCTAGGTCGATAGCTTCACAAGAGACACTGTTCTGTCGACTAGAACTGTAAATCTTATGGGCAATAATGTGTGTACCAAACTTTAGTTCGGCATCGGTGATGCTGCTAACTTTCATGCCTCTACCATCCCACTCGGCTAGGGTTTTCTTCTCTAGTTCCGTCCGACCTAGGGTTTTGGTAGTTTTAGCTTTGTTCAACATGGGAAGACCGGTGATTTGATGAATCATCTTCTTTATGATCTCTATGGGTTTCTCAGGCCAAATCTTGCCATCATGTACACGGCTGAGAATGTATCTAACCCATTTATCTCAAAAGTTTCGAGGTAGATGTGCAATGTGAACTAAACCTTTATCTTCCAGATGTTTGTGCTCGGGTTTCAGAATACCATCCACACACAGTTCCTCATGCACAATATCTAGTTCTAGGTTCCCCATTTCATGAATTGAACAGTTGAAATGATTGCGGATATCGTTAATAAGTAGTACCTTAGGAGGAATCTGAGATTGAGCTCCGTTCAGATCTAGGGCTACTGCAACTGCGGGCACGATCTTGAAATCTGGTGCTTTCCATTCCCCTTGGACTAACATATTAGATCCTTTCTTCATTGAGGTGTTGGATGATGCCATGGTAGCTCACAGAAGATTCCTTTCGCAAAAGTATTGAATCGCTGGGTTGCTCTTGAATTTTTCTGCTCTCAAAGTGCTAAAGGTTCGCGGTGAAAAATGAGTTCGATTACTTGCTTTTTGTTTACAACTCTGTCATTAATGCTCAGTACAAATTAGGGTATGAATTCCGACAGACTGTCACCCACTAAGAATTAATTGCTTGGTAAAGACTTCGCAACTCGGTGAACTCAAGAATTCATATTGCTCCGACCTCGCTCGATAAAGACGGGTACCAACCTTGCTCGGTAAAGACTGATACCGACCTCCCTGTGATCTTACTGCATCTTGTATGCTGATTTAGATCTTTCTTTTAATTCAGTTCTGGAACTGCTTGAGATTGGTCTATGAAAATACAGTTCCAGTGCTTTCTTGGAAATTTAGTTTGAGTCGGTAGAGCCATCCATTCCATTACTTGGACTGGATTGCTCGGTAGATTTAGGAATCCATTTTTGTCTCACCTATTTCTTGACCTCAGTTTCTTCATTCTTCTTTCCATCTTCAACTTCACTAGCATTCATGCAGTTTCTGGCTATGTGACCGAGTTTAGTGCATTTGAAGCATCTTACGGTAGTATCTCTTTTTCTTAGATGATGTTTTATGCAATTCATGCCAATGTGTCCATATTCTCCACAGTAGTGACATCTACACTAGGTGTTGTAGTCCCATCCAAACATTGCTTTCATAATTTGTTCTACTAGATTAAATGTCTTGGATCTGCACTCAGATGCCTTGTGACCTTGTTTGTTGCACTTGTGACAATTACCTCTGAATCTTGGTTTTTCCCTGCATTCATTTGCTTTGTGACCAGGTTGATTGCAGCTGTAACATTTTCCATTGAATTCTGCTTTTTCATTGTTCCAACATTTATTTGAAGTATGTCCTATTTTACCACAATGATTACAAGTAGGTTTTTGATTTCTTTGAGTACCTTGCTTAGAGGATTCGCCTTCTCCTTTGTATCCAAGTCCTGCTTTTCCTTTTTGCCTATGAAGATTTCGCTCATATAGCTGATTCAAGTCTTCTTGACTTTTCAGCATTCCTTCATTGATTTGTTTTTCAGCGTTTAGGTCATCCACCAATCTTAGATTGATTTCCTTTTCAGATCTTAGTTCTTCTCTTGTGCTTTCTATTTCTAATCTTAGATTCAGGATTTCCTCATTTGTATGAGAGATCTGATCAATTAGGTTTTCTAGCTGAAGGGTTTTATTTTGGACTTCAATGTTCCTTCCATCTAATTCATCTTTCAACTTGTTTCTTTGTTCCAAGATCTCATAGAATCTTGTAGAGTGTAGCTCTTGTTCTCTTTTTAATTTTCTCACTTCTTCCTGCAGAGACCTATTCTTTTCTAGGAGTTCTTTGACAGCATTGTTTGCTTCATCTGAGTTATTTGAGGGAAAAAGATCTTCAATCTTTTCTTCAATGTAATTCTGATCATTCATCTAATTTGCAAGTTCCTTCCTTCTTCTTAGGGATTGGGAAAGATGTTCTTTTGCTTCTTTGAGTTTAGCTATGGCCATTTCCAGATCTAGCTTTTCATTTTCAATCACCTTGTTCAGTTTGAATACCTCCATTGTCCTGGATCTTTGCTCAAGCTAGTTAAGCTTTGTCTTGAGAACCAATGCTGCTCTGATACCAATTGTTGGAAATATTCAGGAATTAACCGAGTTACTGAGAGGGGAGGGGTGAATCAGTAACTCCAAATTTTCTTTCAATTTAACTTTTAATTTAACATGTAATTTACTTTTAACCTTTTGCATACAGAAAGCATTCACAATAATGACACATAGATTTGGTTACCCAGAAACCTTCCAAAAAGAAAGTAAAACTGGGGTGGGGATGAAACCCACAAAGCTTTAATACTGCAGAATAAAGTTGGCCGGTTAAGGCTTACAATTTGATCACTTCTGATGATCTGCCCTGTTAGGAGAAATAAGGATTGCTAAATCCACCCTGTTAAAGGATTTACAAACATACAATAAAGTATGCACTCGGTAAAGAGATTTTACAAAAGACTGTTAAGTCTACCCGGTTAAAGGATTTAGTACTAATTCACCTGTTAGGATGAAAACAATAGATCTCTTGCTTTGCAACTGGATTGCTGATTGAGATTCACTGATGTACTGATCACCTTCTGTGATGAATTTATCTTTGCTGTTCCTTATACTGCTGAAGCCCTTTGTAATTCGCTTATCTCTGTCTTTCTTCCTTTTTCACATATATGCTTCTATCATACTTCTTGACATTTTTACAACATTGTTTATATACAAGTCTTAAACAAACAATTACAATTACAAAGTCAGCTTGACAAATAAATATAAGTGCTACTAAGTCGGCCCAAGTATGGTTACACGGTTCCTTCAAACTAACTCGGTGACTTTCTGATACTCGGCGTCCACTGCATTACTCGGCATCATCATGCACTCGGTAGAAGTGAAGGCACAGTTCATACTGATCACTCGGTAGGTTTTGAACTCGGTAAATACTAGTGACTCGGTAGACATGATGTTACTTGGTTTACACTGTCTTGTTTGGTTTGTACTAACTTGCTCAGTTTGCACTGTCTTGCTTGGTTTGCACTGTCTGCTCGGTTTGCACTGTCTGCTCAGTTTGCACTATCTGCTCAGTTTGCACTGTCTACTCGGTTTGCACTGTCTGCGCGGTTTGCACTGTCTGCTCGATTTGCACTGTCTGCTTGGTTTGCACTGTCTGCTCAGTTTGCATTGTCTGCTCAGTTTGCACTGTCTGCTCGGTTTGCATTGTCTGCTCGGTTTGCACTGTCTGCTCGGTTTGCATTGTCTACTCGGTTTGCACTGTCTGCTCGGTTTGCACCCAGAATGCAAATAAGTGTTGTCACTAGTGGCAATTCTGCTTAATGCCAACAATTTTAATACAAAATTCTATTATGGTTTCACCTTCTAACAATTTACGTTTCATCCAGTAAATCAATAATTTATACAAAATATATAAATTTTAGACTATAGTAATGAATCTATTTATTTCATTCTATGCTATAAAAATATGATACCTATAGCATATAACAAAAAAAATGAAATTCACACAGATGATACAAACATTATAAAGGAGAAAATATCTTTCATATCATAAGGAACCTTTGGGAAAATTCCAACCTGATAGTCTGAAGATCTGGTTGAAGAAATCCGAAGCCTCTCCCAGTTCCCTGTTTCCTCCTTCTTCTTCCAAAAGTTCTTCTGCTATCCTCCTTGACTATAGTCTTCTATTTGATTTTTATATCCAACATGGTAGTTGGAGGAGTTTCTCTATGGGAGAAACTTCTCCAACTTCTCCAACTGCATTCCCCGTACACCTTAATAAAGTTTTATTAATTTTTAATTAAAAATATTATCCAAAACAAGGTTTAATAACAAATTTAATTAATTACCTCACAAGGAATTCACATAGCACAATTGGTAACTAACTAGCCCCAACTTCTAGGAGGTCTCGAGTTCAACTCCCTCCTAGCTAGTTAGTTTTATTACCGAAGACAATTTATTTTTATTTTTATTTACAATTTGGTTCAAATTGTAATTTCTTTTTATATATTTCTTGATTTACTTTTAATTATAAAGCTAGTGCTATTTTCTAATCCTGTTTATATAAATTATATATTTATTTATACTTATAAGTATATATACATATATGTGTTTATAAGCATATGTGTGCACCCATATGTTTATGACACATATAGTATAAATAACTTATTATTCGCATTACTTATCATTTTATAACTATATAGCCAGCTGATGCAAGGTACGAATAGCAGCTTGATCTTAATACTAACATGATAATCTAAACAGGGATAAGTCACTGAAACAGAAATTGACCAACAAGGATTCACATAGACAACCTACTGACAAAGTTGCACATACCCTAACAGCAAGCACAAGATCCAAACCCTAATAACTGATAAACCACATAATACCTCCCTACCAGGAACTGATCTAGCACTTCCCACCTATGGTGGATGATCAAGGATAAAGGTTTTTCTTTTGTGAAGCTTGGTGATATCTCCCTGACAACAACAACGATCGAGGATTTAAGGGATCGCTCAGACCTGTGGAGCCAGGTGGAGATGATACCTGGTACCTGCAAATCCTACATCACCAAGAAGAGATACATATACATATAGATATACAAATCAGATATATTCAAGCAGATGACTAGGATCGATACATCGTGTGGACCTCACTGAGTGAGTAACTACGACTTCATCTTGAGTCATGAGAACACATCAGACACATGTATCCATAAACCAATTGAGATAAGGGTTAGTATACAAATCATTTGATAAAACATGTAAAACTAAACATATAATCAATGTAACTATAACTGAACATATAAATATCATCTGATGAACATATAATCCTCTATGAAACATAAACATGAGTGCATAGTTCTAAACATCATAATAGAAAAGAGTCAAATCATAGTATCACTGTAGGAGAGGTATTCAGAATGCCAAAGCTGTCAGCACACCTTTTCCTAGTCATTTGAAATTGACTAAGGAGATGTGTCCAAAGAAACTAGAAGAGGAGGATGAAATGTCCAAGGTACCTTATGCTTCATTTGTAGGGAGCTTAATGTATGCTATGGTATGTACTAGGCCAAATATTGGACACATAGTGGGAGTTGTTAGTAGGTATATCCATCACCCTAAAATTGATCATTGGAATGTAGTCAAATGGATTCTCAGATATTTGAGAGGTACATCAAGCAAGTGTTTACACTTTTGGATATCTACTACTACTATACAAGGATATGTTGACTTAGATCTAGTAGGAGATATAGATAGTAGGAAAAATACTATAGGTTATGTATTTACTATTGGTGGGACAATTGTGAGTTGGATTTATCGATTACAAAAGGTGAATGCTTTATCCACTATAGAGGCAGAGTATGTTGCAGCTAAAAATGAGGCCAAGGAGATGATATGGATTCAATTATTCATGGAATAATTAGGACATCCACAAATGAATAATTATCTCTATACAGATAGTCATAGTGTCATTCATCTTGCAAAGAATTCTTTGTTGCACTCAAATGCAAACAAACATACAGTTGTGGTACCATTTCATTCACTCAGTTTTGGATGATGCATAGTTAAAGCTAGAAAAGATACATACAAATGATAATCCAATAGATATGTTTACAAAGGTAGTAACAAGGGAGAAGTTGAACTCCATTTCAGCTTCAATTGGTCTTTTTGACTTAACATAATAAAGGAACAACTGAATCCAGGGTGGTTTGATCATGTGGGAGCCTCATATGGTAGAGGTATTGCTATAGGATCAGTCTCTAAGTGGGAGATTGTTGTTTAGTGTTGATTATAATTATTCACCAAGTGGGAGATTGTTGGCTTCTGTTGTCTAATTAGGAAAGTATTGTATGCTAATGTTTTGGCTAAGTTTTCAGCTAATTTTTGTATGGCTATTTTTTTGGCGGACATGTTGTGTCTTGTCTTCTCTTTTGTGTGGTTTATTATTTTATTTGTGTCTTGTGTTCTCTTTTGTGTCATTTATTAAATATTTGTGTCTTGTGTTCTCTTTTGTGTGGTTTATTATTTTATTATAAATTAGTTATATTTTCATGTAACTATTATTTCTATCTTGTTAATCATAACAATGACAACACTTAATGAATTTAGGAGTAGCATTCTCCCCCTCTTGAAATAGTGACAAAAACTTTCATAGCTTAGTCAAAAAATGATATCTCCAATAAATTATAACTCATTGATAACTCTCCCTCAACATATACAAGTCTCCTATCTCCCTTATTTCTCCCATATATTGATGCAGGAGCATCCTAGGTGTAAGAGCAATCTTGCATCACCCAAAAATATTTTTGTTTTTGTATTCAATAAGGGCTATCTTGTGCAGAGCTGCTACTTGTGGAAACTTGCTATTTTTAGTAAGTTGGTCATACGATCTCAAAATATTTTTATTTTACATGTGGAGGTTCAACTCAGTCATATCAACCTGCCAGTAAAGTTTCATGGCTAGATCATGTCTAGTTTTGAAGATATTGAAGATTTTTGGTATTGGTAGTAGGGTACAAAAACTTTGAACTCAATTTTTAAGGCTTTAGAGGCCCCATATAAGGTTGAAAATTTGGGTGATAGGTGCTTGCGTCAGTCAATCCTGTAGAGCACTTTGTGGCCTTTCTGAAATGGGGTTATAATAGTCAATTGGGTCAACTGGTGATGACTTATGGTCTCTGAAAGTTGGGCCACCTGAAATGGCAGAAAATAATTTTCCTTCAAAATTTTTGTTTGGGTTTCAAAAGTTATTTTGAGTCGACTTTGATGTAATAAATTGAAAAATAAAATAATTCTAAGTTTGGTCAGCCCTAAGGGCTAAATTTCTGGAAACTTCTCGAGCGGTGGAAAATGCCTATATAAAGAAGGCCCATAGTGTTCTCTAGGGTAGTTCTCAGTAGTAGATCTGTGTATTGATTTGAGGCTTTTTCCTATAAAATATTGTAAGGGAATGCCCATGTGACTTTGCATATTGTAATTCTAAAAGTTTGTAATTCCACATTTGTGGAGATAATAAGAAGCCCATTTTCTATTCTTGCATATTGTTGTTGTTTCTCTATTTATGTTATGTGTTTGTGGTATTAAGGGGAGCACCCTTCATCAAGTGGTATCAATATTCAAATATTGCAAAGCTTGATGATCAATATACAAAACAAACTCCTGAGGAAGTAGATAGTGTCTCCACTTCTTCAATGCCTAAACTATAGCATAAAATTCTTGATCATAAATAGAATACTTTCTCTTGGCATCATTTAAATTCTCACTAAAATAAGTAATAGGTTTACCTTCTTGGCTCATAACAACTCCTATTGCAGTACTGCTAGCATCAAAGTATACTTGAAACACCTTATTAAAATCTGGAAGTGCTAAAACAAGTTATTCTGTAACCTTTTGTTTCAACAACTGAAAAACTCTTTTCTGCCCCATTAGTCCACTTAAACTCTTTTCTATCCCCTCTCATTATTTCAGTCAAGGGACCCAAAATACTGCTAAAATTTCTAATAAACTTTCTATAAAAAATAGCTAGACCATGAAAAGATCTTACCTCAGTAGCACTCCTTGGATTAGGCCATTCAAGAATAGCTTGTACCTTCTCTAGGTCCATTTTTAGACCTTGTGCTCAAACTAAAAATCCCAAATACACTAACTCTTTCTTCAAAAAACTACACTTCTTCAAATTAATCAACAATTTTTGATCTCTTAAATTCTCAAATACCATACGAATATGCATCATATGCTCTTCCAATGTCTTACTAAAGATCAAAATATCATCTAGGTACACAATGACAAACTTACCTAGAAACTATTTCAAAACCTCATTCATGAGCCGTATGAAAGTGCTCGATGCATTGGTTAGCCCAAAAGGCATGACTAATCACTCATACTATCCTTCATTGGTCTTGAAGGCAGTCTTCCATTCATCTCCTTCTCTGATCTAAATCTAGTGATATCCACTCTTCAGATCTATCTTTGAGAAATACACAGCTCCACTCAAATAATCCATAACATCATCCATTTGTGGCAATGGAAACCTATACTTGATTGTGATCTTGTTTATTTCTCTAGAATCTATAAACATCCTCCATTCTCCATTCTTCTTTGGTGCTAATATTGTTGGTACATCACATGGACTCAAGCTCTCCCGAATCAATCCCTTCTGTAACAACTCATGTACTTATCTATTCAACTCTTCACTTTCTGCTGGTGTCATTCTATGTGCTGCCTTGTTTGGAAAAATAGCTTCTGGAATCAAATCCATCTGATGACTGATCTTCCTTACTGGTGGTAATCCATCAGGTACATTATCAAATACAATATCCTAAAACTCATTAAACAAATTTGCAACCTCTACAAGTACATCCTCTACTTCCTCTTTACCAAGTTTTGGAATTAAAGAAAAAGACACATGCTCATGCCTCATACCATCTAGGAATTTTCTTCCATCAAAAAAAGTTATTCTTGCATTACCACATACCTTTTCTTTAGTCTCCTTCAATGGCTTTAGCTTATGTCGCACTCCATCCTTTGTCAGGGAATATGTATTCGCATGACCATCATGTACATCACATCTACAAACTGCCATGGCCTACCCAGCAACATGTGACATGCATCCATAGGTATGATATCACATAATACCTCATCATGGTACCCACCAATCTTGAACTTTACTAGGCATTGTTCACTGACCATGACCTTGCGGTCATCCTACACCCATGCAATTTGATATAGATGTGGGTGTTTCTATCTCTTGAGCTTCAACTTTGTCACCATGTCTTCTGACACCAAATTGTCAGTGCTTCCACTATCAATAATCACATCATAGCATTTAGCCTCACATTTGCATCTAGTGTGAAATAGGATCCTCTAGTGTTCAGGTTCATTTCCACCACTCAACAGGACTCTTATGTTAATCAACATTTCTCCTCTTTTAGCATCTTTAGAATTTGATGATCTAGCATCTTCATCTACATGTCAAACTTTGGCCTAGCCTTCATTCCTCTAATCTATCTTTCCTTGGCATTGAGGACATTCAAATGCCCTATGACCTTCTTCTCCATAGTGAAAACATGTTCCACAGAAGCCCCCTCTTCCTAACCCTTGTCCTCTTCCTCTTCCTCTTTGATCTCTATTGTTCTGATCTTGGAAATGATTGGAATTGTTTCCTCTCTGATTTTGACTGCTACTGGCCTCATCCTTCTTTTTTGGATCTTCATTTTGGCATCCATATGACCATCCACCAAATTGTCCACTACGACCTCTTCCATTTTGTCTACTCTCAAACTTCTTGTTCAATTTTTCCACTACTTTTAGAGCAAACTGGTATGCCTCTTCAATACTGTTCATTCAAATCAGATTCAACTCTTCCTGTATGCTCAACCTTAACCCATTAAAGTAATGGGAAAATTTCTCCTTATCCACTTTTGCATGGCCTATTCTGATGAGGATTCGATGGAACTCCTCTGTATACTCCTAAACAGATCTTCCTTCTTCTTTCAAACTTTGCATCTTCTTCAATAGGTCAAGCTCATAATCAATAGGAATGAACTATCACTTCAATTTATCTGCCATCTGATCCCATCTTATGATTTTATCTTTCCCTCTTCTATTTCACTCCAATTGAATCTCTTGGCACTAGTTCTTTGGATGACCCTATCAGGATCCTCAATATCTTCATACTCAAAATATTCTTCACATTCATTGATCTAGTCAATCAATTCTTTTTGGTTAAGATTTCCTGAAAATGCAGGAACCTCGATCTTAGGTCTTTTCTCGATCTTGGAAATGGCCCAAAAAATCCTTTCTTCTTCTTGATTCAAAATTTTTCCTTCTTCTGGATCATTATTTCCTTCTTCGACTTCATCCTCACTTTCATCTCTGACATTAAGATTCATTCCTCTATGAATCTCTTCTTGCAATGCTCACACTTGTCTTTGGAGTTCTCTAACCTCAAGTGTTACAACACCATCTCTTCGACCACGTTACCTTCATGGAGTCATTTTTGTGATGCGTGCTAAAACCCTAACCACGGTCCTGGTGAAAATGACCTCACAGTCGATGATCTATTTACACACTCAGGAAAACTTTGCTCTGATACCACTTGATGAAGGGTGCTCCCCTTAATACCACCCACACATAATAGAAATAGAGAAACAACAATAATATGCAAGAACAAAAAATGGGCTTCTTATTCTCTCCACAAATGTGGAATTATAAACTTTCAAAATTACCATATGCAAAGCCACATGGGCATTCCCTTACAATATTCTATAGGACAAAGCCTCGAATCAATACCCAGATCTAGTACCAAGAACTTCCCTAGACAACACTATGGGCCTTCTTTGTATAGGCATTTTCCACCATCCAAGAAGGTTCCAGAAATTTAGCCCTTAGGGCTGACCAAAATTAGAATTATTTTATTTTTCAATTTTTTACATCAAATTTGGCTCAAAATAACTATTGAAACTCGAACAAAAATTTTGAAGGAAAATTATTTTCTGCCATTTCAGGTGGCTTGATTTCTGGAGATCATAAGTCATCACCAGTTGGCCCGATTGACTATTATAACTCCATTTTGGAAAGGCCATGAAGCACTCTACAAGATTAACTCACATAAGCACCTATCAGCCAAACTTTTGACCTCATCTAGGGCCTCTAAAGCCTTCAAAACTAAGTTCAAATTTTTTGTACCCTACTACCAATACTGAAAATCTTTAATATCTTCAAAACTAGACCTGATCTAGCCATGAAACTTTACTGGTGGGCTGATATGACTGAGATGAACATTCACATGTAAAATTAGAACATTCTGAGATCATATGACCAACTTACTAAAAATAATGAGTTTCCATAAATAATAGCTCTGCACAAGATAACCCTTATTGAATACAAAAACATAAATATTTTTGGGTGATGCAAGATTTCTCTTAGACCCAGGATGCTCCTGCATCATATATATACATAGTTAAATTTATTTATCTACTATACACATATTGACTATCCCCTTTTTTTTAACAATAATGTTAATAAACAAAATGCAAAGTATAGTGGATACTCATTTTATCAAACAATTCATTATAAGATGACTTAGCACTTTCATCAGTAGTTTTCCATGTTTCCTCTAGTGCCTCAAGTGCTTAAAGTTGGTTTTGGAGTTATGATTAAAGATCTTCCATATTATCCATTGCTGAGAGTTCAGGTGTTGCAATTATTTCCTTGGCTTTCTCTATATTTACCTGAATGGTTTGTAAATGAGGAATGATTTGTGACTAAAGTTCAAGTATTTATTCTCTAATATTATCCTCTTCCTTCCTCAAATCTATTTGTAAATCCATAAGATTCTTAATCTTTTAATAATGAGCTTGGAATATTTGAGGGTCATCAATCAAATTTTCTACACCATTCTTTACCTCTTCATCTATCTTTTTTAACTTATCTAGGACATGTTGTGTAAAATGAGAAACATTGCATAACTATTGGAATAAATTTATTATTAACTTCATTGTGTCCTCCAACTCAGTAGAAATGATACAAAGTGAAACTTTCTATTCAACAATCTTTTGCATAATTTTTTTCACTAACTTGTGTTCATCATTTTTCCAGGTTATCTTCAACATTCTCTCTTTGGCATCAACATCAAATTCATTGAATTGATTCACAAGTGAGACTAACAGATCGATAATACATGCATTCTCATTGAGTTGATTCTCAGGTACAATTTGTAATAAGATGTCTTTCACATCTAATAATACTTGTTTCTATTTCCTTTCTTATTTTATTTTATCATGTGTTTCTTCTCTCTTCATAAATTCACCATATTTCATCATTTCATCAAGATTCAGTTTGGTTGGATCACAAATTGAGATCACTATCTCTTCATCTAGTGATACCTTGTCCTTTCTAATTTTGTTCTTCTTTTTATTATGGGAACTAATTACACTTCCACTAGGTGAATATTTGGAGGCAACATAGCCTTAGTGTGTTTCTTAGTGGGTTCTTTCTCTTTTTCTTTCTCTTATTCCTTTTCAGTACATTTTTCTTCTCCTTGTTCTTTTGTATATGATTTTCATATGTTCTTTTGTGTCAACTGTTACCTCAATAGGTGTAGGAGCTATATATTCATGCACTTGTTGCAAGATAGTTGCATCCTTCATTAGTTGTGGTCTACCTAGCTTGGTAATTGATGTATATTTAAGGGGTTCCTTGGTAGCTTCCATGTCATCTTGATCCTTATTGAGATTTTCATTAGGATCATGTTTAGTGATTTCTTCTATCAAAACTTCCTCTACATTTCTGACCATGTGAGGAATATCATGAATTACTTTATTTATAGTATCCTTGGGGTCTTCTTCCATATTCTATACTTGTGTACATGTAGAAAAATATGTATCTAAAATTTCTACCTTTTTAGGCTCATGAATTTGAAATATTTTCTTCCATTATGTGTGGCTTTCTTCTTCCACTTGTTTTATGCTTCCCATGAAGATAATCAAGGATCTCTTTTTAATCATGAATCTCATATTTTAATTTAGTAGGGCTTCATCAATTTCCTTCACTGTTAATGTTTGAATTGATAAGACAAGTGATCTCTCCCTTATTTTTATTTCACTATCTATTGTATATCTCCATCTTGCACTTATTCTATCATATAATTCTTTAGACAATTTATTGGCAAGTTCCATAGGCACAATTCTGAATGTATACATTCTATCAATAGTTGCTTCCTCAATTTTTAACTTATCTTCATTATGTTAGACAGTAAAGTCCACCAAGATAACTGAGAGGGGATGGGTCAATCAGTTATCAGAAAATATAAATTTTATCAACTTCAATAGATTTTAACCATGTAAGAAATGTAACCAACAACCATAGAAAGATATTCATACATCATAACACAATGACACAACATATGTTGACTAGGGAACCTCTTGATCAAAGAGTAAACCCCAGTGGGAATGATGCCCAAAAAAGATGCACTAATATGAAAGTTCCTTGTGAGAGGATGGAATTTTTTAGGAGTCTTATGAAATACATTTAGTACATATGAATCCTTGTTAGGATATTTTGAATCCCTGTTAAAAGATTCTAACTCTGTTAGGAGTTATGGAAGACAGAAGGACCCACTACCCAAACAACTTTAGGGTAAGATCACTGAACTCACTATCCAACTGATCTTTGTATTAATCAATAGAATAATACCAAAATATTACTCATCTCAACAATTCAATACTCCTTCTCTAACTATGTCAAACTGCACCAACTGCTTCTTTAGATCTCAATACCAGATCTAGTACTTCGCATATCCTCTTTGAACAATTTCACTTTCATAGTTTCTTCATACACACTTACATTCATTATACTCCACACATATCTATATTAAAACAAGGAAAACATTCCTTCCTTTAAACCACACTCAAGTAATTACAAATGAGTAGGCATACAAATTAAAAAATAAAAGTTTCCACACATTACATCGAAATTACACAAAATTGTCAGCTTCTAATCAATATAATTCTTCACTCATGTGACCTTGGATCTTGTGCTATCATCCACATCACTATCAACATGACTTCAAATACTCTCTAACTACACATAACTAGATTCCATCCCGATTAGGAGATATCATTCGATTTCCACAAACTACTACTTAGGAACACTACCTGAATACTGCTTCCACTAATTTTCTCATAACTTCCATGAATAAGTGAATTACTATCTGCACTCTTAAACATGATCTTATAAAACATTATAGAGTAAGTCCTAAACTATGCATAGCTTCACCTTAAATATCCCAAGTGTGCTAACCAATACAATGTCTTCTTCTTTGCTAATCTTTAGTAGATCACTATGTTGACATCAATGACAATCATAATCATGAATGGACCAAAAATTTCTACAAAATGGCTGAAAATACTCCCTCATAGGATATATTCATCATTCATTCCTAACAATCTCCCCCATTGGCATTGATGGCAACATAGATGAAAAAACATCCAAGTTCCATAAATCCAACACTGCAACACTTTTGCTCTGAAAATGCTTTCAAGTCCTCTTCATCAATCAAATCTTGCTTTGTTTTCCCATTTATTTATCTCCAACATATGTTTCAAATGGTTTTTTAATGCATACTTATCCCCCATTGACATCAATGATAGATGTTTCATCATTATGTCAACAACAACTTCAGTGTCAAAACACACTGTTCAGAAAATACATTCACTAGAGTCCTCATGAATCAACTCAAATACACATACTCCCCCATAGAGGAAGTACCAACATCCAGTCCAGAAGAAAGATAGGGCTCATATACCACTAGACGGATGCAACAATCTGCATCACTTCCCAAAAGTAGGCTGGGGAATAACCCGAAGCATACCTCTTAGATACTCAAATGTATCCTTAGGCAAAGGTTTTGTAAATATGTTTGCAATCTTCTCCTTTTTTCTTATGTATTGAAGTCTAACTTCTTTCTCTATAAATTTATCTCTCACTACATGATACTTCATCTCTATATGCTTTGTCTTAGAATGTAACACATGGTTCTTAGACTTACTAACTATGTTGGTGTTATCACAATGTATAACAAAAAGCTCAAAATTTTTTATTGCAATATCCTTCAACATTTTCTTCATCCAAATTGTCTGATTACAATTGTTTGCTGTTACCACATATTCTTCTTTTGCTGTGCTTTGTGAAATACAATTCTACTTCTTGCTTAGCCAAGAAATTAATCTTCATCCAAGGAAAAATGCTCCACCACTGGTGTTGTTTTTATCATCAACACTACCTCCCCAGTCAACATCTTTATATGCACATAGGATAAAATCATCAGATTTTTCATAACACAATCTATACTCAATTGGGCCTCTTAAGTGCCTCAGTATTGTTTTTAATGCTGGATAATGTGATTCTCTTGCTTCAAATTGAAATCTTGCTACAATTCCAACTAAATGTGCTATAGCAAGTCTTGTATGAGTCAAATACTGCAATCCTCAAATCATAGATCTATACTTCTTCTGTTCCACTGCAGGAGTCTCATCTGTGCAAGATAACCTATGTCAAGTTACCATAGGTGTTCCAACTAGTTTACAATTCTCCATTCCAAATCTCTTTAATAAATAATTCAAGTAATTTGTATGAATTACTGATGAAGGGCACATCTACTCTGATACCACTTGATGAAGGGTGCTCCCCTTAATACCACAAACACATAAAAGAAACATAGAAACAACAACAATATGCAAGAACATAAAATTGGCTTCTTATTATCTCCACAAATGTGGAATTAAAAACTTTCAGAATTTGAAGATCTAGCATCTTCATCTACATGTGCCACTCTGGCCTAGGCTTCATTCCACCTATCTATCCTTCCTTGATGTTGAAGACATTAAAATTCCCTATGACCTTCTTCTCCATAGTGAAAACATGTTCCACGGAAGCCTCCTCTTCTTGAACCTTGTCCTCTTCCTCTTCCTCTCTGATCTCTATTGTTCTTATCTTGGAAATGATTGGAGTTGTTTCCTCTCTAATTTTCACTGCTACTAGCCTCATCCTTCTTTTTTGGATCTTCATTTTGGCCTCCACATGACCATCCACCAGATCATCCATCGTGACCTCTTCCATTTTGTCTTCTCTTGAACTTCTTGTTCAGCTTTTCCTCTACTTTTAGGGAAAATAGGTATGCCTCTTCAATACTATTCATTCAAACCAGATTCACCTCCTCTTGAATGCTTGGCCTACACCCATTAAGGTAATGGGAAACTTTCTCCTTATCAGCTTCTGCATGGCCTGTTCTGATGAGGATTTAATAGAGCTCATCTGTATACTCCTGAATAGATCATTTTGCTTGCTTCAGACTTTGCATTTTTTTCAGTAGGTCAAGCTCATAATCAACATGGATGAACTGTAGCTTCAATTTTTCCACCATCTGATCCCATCTTATGATTTTATCTTTCCCTCTTCTATTTTTCTCTAATTGAATCTCTTGCCACCAAATATTTGCATGACCTTTCAGTGTAGCCTTCATGAATTAGACCCTATCAGGATCCTCAATATCTTCATACTCAAAATATTCTTCACATTCATTGATCTAGTCAATCAACTCTTCTAGTTTGAGATTTTCTGAAAATGCAGGAACCTTAATCTTAGGTCTTTTCCTAATCTTGGAAATGGCCCGAAAAAAGTCTTTCTTCCTCTTGGTTCATAATTTCAACTTCTCCTTCATGATCTTCTTCTTCAGCTTCATCCTCATCCTCTCTTTCATCTCTGACATTAAGATTCATTCCTCTATGAATCTCTTCTTTCAATAATCGCACTTGTCTCTAGAGTGCTCTAACCTCAAGTGTTACAACAATAGCTCTTCTGCCACATTCCCTTCATGGAGGCATTTTTGCAATGTGCACTGAAACCCTAACCATGGCCCTGGTGCAAATTGCCTCATAGTTGGTGATCTATTTACACACTCAAGAACTCCTACTCTGATACCACTAATGAAGGGAACATCTGCTCTGATACCACTTGATGAAGGCTGCTCCCCTTAATAACACAAACACATAATAGAAATAGAGAAACAACAACAATATGCAAGAACAGAAAATTGGCTTTTTATTATCTCCACAAATGTGGAATTACAAACTTTTAGAATTACAATGTGCAAAGCCACATGGGCATTACCTTACAATATTCTATAGGATAAAGCCTCAAATAAATACCTAGATCTAATACCCAAAACTTCCCAGAACTACCTAAGACAAGACTATAGCCTTACTTATATAGGCAATTTTCCATCACCTAGTAAGGTTCTAGAATTTTAGCCAATAAGGCCGACCAAACTTAGAATTATTTCATTTTTCAATTTATTCCATCAAAGTCAGCTCAAGTGATCCAACTTTTGAAGACCATAAGTCATCGCCACTTGACCCAATTGACTATTATAACCCCATTCCGAAAACACCATCTCTACAGGCTTGACTGGTGAAAGCACTTGTCACCCAAATTTTTGACCTTGTCTAGGGCTCTAAAGCCTTCAAAATTGAGTTCAAAGTTTTTGTAACCTGTTGCCAATAAGGAAAATCTTCAATATCTACAAAGCTAGACTTGATCTATCAATGAATCTTTACTAGCAGGCTCACATGACCAAAATGAACCTCTAGGGAAGAAATTAGAACATTTTGAGATTGGATGACCAACTTACTAAAAATAGAAATTTTCCACAAATAGAAGATCTACATGTTGGTTAACAGTTTGTCCTCCCATTAGATTTATAATCTTTGACTCTCTAAACACCCAAGGTGAGAGAACAAAAGGATGCTCACCAACAAATGGGTCAGTGTATGTCTATAATCACTGCCCTCTAAGTTAGCAGGTACAACTCCCTAATCATATTTGATCTTCAATGAATTTGTTTTTTATTAATCATCAGATAATCTAAGAAATGAAAATGTAACCAAACTACTTGTAGACACAAGTAATTCAGGCAAGGATAAGATGGAGATAATCTACAAGCCTTAGTAGAATGCTGATTATAGATCATCACATGATTTTAACACCTAAACTAATTCTATTCTACCTTTTTATGAAATGCAGATTCTACTTGATGAATAGAAGTAGACCTATACAATGAAAGGCAGATGGAATCACCAATACTACAATTACTTAGCATGAAATAGAATTCAGGAAGAAATTATAGTCTAAGAATATAAGTGTACTTTCGATTAAAAAATGCAACTAAAACAATGAGTGAACAGAGGTAGAATTACAAATGAAAGACCAATTGGAATTGATCACACCACAATTTTTGACATGAAATGGCATTCAATAAGAAAAAGGAGTTTCACTTATAACTATTCTTTCCATTCACCATGCAAATAGACTATGAAAAATGGAACAACAAACATGAATTCAGCTTTGTAAATAGAATCACTTCTGCCTCATTGACAAGTTTGCTGACCCCCTACATTGATTTCCTTTACAGTATTTATAGAGTTTACATACAATTCTTATTGGAAATGATTCAACTTCTAGAATACAAAAAGATAAGGCATAAAGAGAGAACATCTCGATGATAGAATTTGACAATCCAATCACTAACATGGGAATAAGAAAAGACATCATAACTGTGACACTTCAATTTGAGTCCTTCATCTTCTCTTTAATGGCATCTATCAAGTCAAATCCATTGGGCTTCAGGGTCAAATAACTATTTATGTTCAAGGCTTAAATTCAAAACATAATAGAAATGAACCACCACCAATAACCCAGTCGTCAAACATCATGATTCTTCACCCTCAAAACATTAAAACATTCAGCACGATCTAATGACTTTATCTGCTATTGAGATATATCCATCTTATTATCCCGCCAGCTTATAGAACTCATTGTTCTAATGTGAAAGTTGTTTTATAGTCGCAGAAGATTCACTTCCACACGAGACAAGAAGAACTGAATAGACATTCATCTAACATGATGTGACTTAGTGAATAAAATCAAAACTGCTAGATATATATCTTGGTGATATTCAATAAATATCTACAGACTTGTACCCATAAATTGAACTAATCATTGTTGATGTTACTCTTCTATATGATAGAAAGAATTTGGCACAAAAGGATCTAATTGAAGCATTCAACTTGAATGTTCTGTCCACTTCCTTTACTTGACAACCAATCATATTTGCATAGTGGCTTGACAACTTTCCTTGTTTCCTTTTGGACCCACTGGGATACATGTCATGATCCCGCTTTCCCTTGAAGAATATTCAACAACATATGGATACAGCTGATTTAGCATCTTGAAAATATTATAATTGTATACAAGCTTCTCTCAGACCCACAAGGACATGTGGAAAGATCTTGCAAGTTCACAAAAGCATTTGATAGGGATCACAATTATGCAAGGTCTGTTGGATCCTTTTCTTTGTTCCACCATAGGTAAGTCCATGATTTGGGTCCCACCACCACATGTACACATCTCACAAATTCACAAAAGCATTTGGCAGGGGTCATGATTTTGTGAGGACCGTCAGATGCACTTTGATGAAGTGCAACCTCTACCTTGGAGTAGCCAAAACTGGAAAGCCTACCATCCTATATCTTGTCAATTTCAAAGCTAAATCACTTGCCATTTTTGGCATTAGGCTTGTAAGGACTCAAAGATTCGATCCATACTTTTGCATCATAAAAACATCACACTTTATTGCTAATTGAAAATACACTGTAAAGATGTGTATTTAGCTCTGCTAAACTGGAAGAGGCAAAAACTAAGTTCAAAAGAACTCATCTCAGTCGCATATTCACTATCTAATTCCATTTTCTTTTATCTTTGAATTCTTCAATCTTTTAGGACAATGTCTAATGATCTTCTTAACCTACAGATTTTTAATATAAAACAAAGTCTTCACTGCAATCTCTGCTTCTCTATTATCAATGCATTCATTTACTATAAGAGAAGCCTCAACAACTAAATACACAAACTATCACATAGGATAAAATCTGAATCTTTCAATGCCAATTCTATTATTACTCCCGCTACATGAGAAAACTTCCTTGGTCCTTTTGAATATATGAAACTTGTTACTCCCAAGCATCATTCCTCTTGCTGAAAAGATCATCAATTGGAGCACCATAATCTTTGTTGGATTGGGAGCTACAACCTACCCAAACAATGAGACCTTGAAAACATCCCACCTAATTAAAACATGAAAGCAATTTGAAGGGAAACCCGACAAAGATTTCCTATCCTAGAGGAAATCTAGACCTAGACATTACATGACCAGACCTGACTTGTAACATCAAGACTACCACTTTGACATCATGGAAATAGGATAAGAAGTGGGAAAACACTACACAAGATAGCACTTATTGAATACAAAAATAGAAATATTTTTGGGTGATGAAAGATTGATCTTACACCCAAGATGCTCTTGCATCAGACACCTAGGGTAATTTAAGAAGTGACCCCGTCATGCCTCAGGTGTGCAAAGGAAAACCAAGATGGTTAACCTCCTCCTTTGTTAGCCATGATGAATCTTCAATAGGTTGTCATTTCCACTTGACCATATATTCTTTATATGTCCTATTCCTTGTGCTTCTGCCAACATGACTATCTAGTATGTCTTCAATCTCCTTGTTATCTGAACTAGTTGCTGGAATACTCCATTGTGTTGCTATAACCTCATCTTCAACACCTCCTTCATGATACTTTGTCAGATCTAAAACATTAAATACAGGTGAAATATTTAGCTCAGTAGGCAACTCGACCTCATATGCATTTCCTAAATCATGCTTCTTTAGTATCCTACATGCCCCAAACTTTTTCATTTTCAATTTTTTATATGTACCAACCAAAAATAACTCCTGCAAATGAACCATGACTTCATCTCCAACCTGAAACTCCTTGTACCTCCTTTTCTCATCTACCTTAGCCTTATACTACACATTCCTCTTGGTTATATGTTTTAGCATCTCCTCATGGATGTTCTTCAAATGTTCTATAAAATCTTCAACTTCAACACTATTTATTTCTCCTTTATCTATCTTTCTCAACTCAGATGCATTTCTTGGACTACTCCCATATACAATCTAGAATGGTGATTTACCAATGCTCTTGTTGACAGAATTATTATATACAAATTATGCCTGTGGTAAAATCAAATCCTATCCTATTGGCTTATCTCCAACCAAACATCTCAACAAATTTCTCAAACTCCTATTCACCACCTCTATCTATCCATCAGTGTGTGGATGATGTGATGAACTGAACTTCAAATCTATTTTCAACTTCTTCCACAATGTATGCCAAAAATATTGAACAAACTTAGTGTCCCTATCTGAAACTATACTCTTTGGCAAACCATGTAGTCTCACCAGTTCTCTGAAAAATAATTCTGCTACATGAATAGCATCATTAGTCTTCTTGCACGGAATAAAATGTGCCATCTTTGAAAATCTATCAACTACCACAAAAATTGAATCATGTCCCTGTTGTGTCCTTGGTAAATAAAGAACAAAGTCCACACTGATATCCTCCCAAAGCTTCTCTAGTACAGGTAATGGCTGATATAACTGAGTATTCTTCTTCACTCCTTTCACCATTTGACATACTCTAGAACTCTATACAAACTTCTTGACATCTTGCTACAACTATGGTCAATAATAATTCTCACTAACCAAAGCAAGGGTTTTATCAAGACCAAATTGTCTAGCCAATCTTCCATTATTTTTCTCTTTGATGAGATTCTCCCTCATAGAAATTCTTGGAATGCACAATTGACTCCCTCTGAATAGCATATCATCTTGAATGATGAAATCCAACCACTTCATCCTATCTAGAGTAATAGGTTTTATACAAGCTTTCCAAGGCTTACCAAAATCAGGATCCTTTGGATACAAATTCTTGAGCTCCTTGAACCCAACCACCTCAATTTGCATCTTTGTCAACAATAGTTTCCTTCTGCTAACCACATTTGCAACCCTTTTACACTTTCCACTTCTGTGTTTCAAAATAAATGTATAACTCTGCAAAACCTCAACCCATTTCAAATGCCTTTGAGTCAACTTTCTTTGACTATTCAAATATTGCAAAGCTTGATGATTAGTATATAAAACAAACTCCTTAGGAAGCAGATAGTGCCTCCACTTCTTCAATGCCTGAACTATAGCATAAAATTCCTGATCATAAACATAATATTTCCTCTTGGCATCATTTAACTTTTCACTTAAATAAGAAATAGGTTTACCTTCTTGGCTCATAACAGCTCCTATTATAGTACCACTAGCATCATTGTCTACTTGAAACACCTAATTAAAATTTGGAAGTGCTAAAATAGGTTGTTCTGTAACTTTATGTTTCAATAGTTTAAAACTCTTATCTGCCCCATTAGTCCACTTGAACTCTTTTCTATCCCCTCTCATTGTTTCAGTCAAGGGTCCACAAATACTGCTAAAATTTTTGATAAAATTATTTGTAAAATCTAGCCAAACCATAAAAAGATCTTACCTCAGTAGCACTCCTTGGAGTAGGCCATTCAAGGATAGCCTATACTTTCTCTGGGTCCATTTTGAGACCTTTTGCTAAAACTACAAATCCCAAATACACTAAATCCTTCACAAAACTGCACTTCATCAAATTTATCAACAATTTGTCTTCTCTTAGCTTCTACAACACCATACGAATATGCATCATATACTCTTCCAATGTCTTACTAAAGATCAAAATATCATCTAGGTACATAATGACAAACTTACCTAGAAATTCTTTCAGAACTTCATTCATGAACCGCATGAAAGAGCTTGGTGCATTGGTTAGCCCAAAAGGCATGACTAACCACTCATACAGTCCTTCATTTGTCTTGAAGGTAGTCCTCCATTCATCTCCTTCTCTGATCTAAATTTGGTGATATCCACTCTTTAGATCTATCTTTGAAAAATACACAGTTCCCCTCAAACAATCCTTAATATCATCCATTCATGGCAATGGAAACCTATACTTGATTGTGATCTTGTTTATTGCTCTAGAATCTATACACATCCTCCATTCTTCATTCTTCTTTGGTGCTAATACTACTGGTATAGCATAGGAACTCATACTCTCTCGAATCAACCCCTTCTACAATAACTCATGTACTTGTCTATTCAACTCTTCACTTTTTGCTGGTGTCATTCTATATGCTGCCTTGTTTGGAAAACTAGCTCCCAGAATCAGATCCATTTGATGACTGATCTTCCTTACCAGTGGTAATCCATCAGGTACATTATCAGATACAATATCTTCAAACTTATTCAACAAATTTGTAACATCTATAGGTACATCCTCTACTTCCACTTTACCAGCTTTTGGAATTAAAGAAAAACACACATGCTCATGTCTCATACTATCTAAGAATTTTCTTCCATCAAAAAAAGTTATTCTTGCATTACCACATACCTTTTCCTCAATCTCATTCAATGGCTTTAGCTTATGTCGCACTCCATCTTTTGTCAGGGAATAGGTATTCACATGACCATCATGTACAACACATTTTTCAAACTATCATGGCCTACCCAACACCATGTGACATGAATCCATAGGTATGATATCACATAGTACCTCATCATGGTACCTACCAATCTTGAACTTTAGTAGGCACTTTTCACTAACCATGACGTTGTGGTCATCCTACACCCATGCAATCCGATATGGATGTGGGTGTTTCTATCTCTTGAGCTTCAACTTTGTCACCATCTCTTCTGACACCAAATTGGTAGTGCTTCCACTATCAATAATCACATCACAAAATTTACCCTCACACTTGCATCTAGTGCGTAATAGGCTCCTCCTTTGTTCAGGTTCATTCTTATCACTCAGCAGGACTCTTCTATTAATCATCGTTTCTCCTCTTTCAACATCTTCAGGATATGAAGATCTGGCATCTTCATCTACATGTGCCACTCTAGCCTAGCCTTCATTCCTCCTATCCATCCTTCCTTTGCATTGAGGACATTCAAATGCCCTATGACCTTCTTCTCCATGGTGAAAACATGTTCCACAAAAGCCTCCTCTTTCTGAACCTTGTCCTCTTCCTCTTCCTCTCTGTTCTCTATTATTTTGATGTTGAAAACAATTGGAGTTGTTTTCTCTCTGATTTTGACTACTACTAGCCTCATCTTTATTTTTTAGATCTTCATTTTAGCCTCCATATGGCTGTCCACCAAATCGTGCATCGCGACCTCTTCCATTTTGTTTTCTCTCAAACTTCTTGTTCAGCTTTTCCTCTACTTTTAGGGCACACTGGTATACCTCTTCAATAATATTCATTCAAAGTAGATTTAGCTCCTCCTAGATGCTTGGCCTTACCCCATTAAGGTAATGGGCAACTTTCTCCTTATCAGCTTCTGCATGGCCTGTTCTGATGAGGATTTGATAGAACTCTTCTGTATACTCCTGAATAGATCATCCCGTGTAATTTTTACTTTGCATTTTCTTCAGTAGGTCAAGCTCATAATCAACATGGATGAACTATCACTTCAATTTATCCACTATCCCATCTAATCTTGTGATTTTATCTTTCCCTCTTTCATTGTACTCCAATTCAATCTCTTGCCACCAGATCTTTGCATGACCTTTCAGTTTGGCCTTCACAAATTTGACCCTATCAGGATCCTGAATATCTTCATAGTCAAAATATTCTTCACATTCATTGATCTAGTTGATCAACTCTTCTTGGTTGAGATTTTCTAAAAATGCAAGAACCTCAATC
Source organism: Chamaecyparis obtusa (assembly GCA_027943335.1). NCBI lineage: Eukaryota > Viridiplantae > Streptophyta > Pinopsida > Cupressales > Cupressaceae > Chamaecyparis > Chamaecyparis obtusa. The sequence continues at coordinate 86,154 of BSBK01008071.1, read as the reverse complement.
TTAGGTCTTTTCCCAATCTTGGAAATGGCCCAAAAAAAGTCTTTCTTCCTCCCGGTTCATAATTTTGACTTCTTCTTGATCTTCTTCTTCGGCTTCATCCTCATCCTCACTTTCATCTCTAACATTAAGATTCATTCTTCTATGAATATTTTCTTGCAATGCTTGTAGTTGTCTCTGGAGCACTCTAACATCAGGTGTTACAACACCAGCTCTTCTGCCACATTCCCTTCATGGAGGCATTTTCACGATGCATGCTGAAACCCTAACAATGGTCCTGGTGCAAGCTACCTCACAGTCAAAAATCTATTTACACACTCAAGAACTCTTGCTCTGATACCACTAATGAAGGACACATCTACTCTGATACCATTTGATGAAGGGTGATCCCCTTAATACCACAAACACATAACAAAACAAAGAAACAACAACAATATGCAAGAACATAAAATTGGCTTCTTATTATCTGCACAAATGTGGATTTAGAAACTTTTAGAATTACAATGTGCAAGGCCACATGGGCATTCACTTACAATATTCTATAGGACAAAGCATTGAATCAATACCCAGATCTAATACTCAGAATTTCCCAAAACTACCTAAGACAAGACTACAACCTTCCTTATATAGGCAATTTTCCACCACTTGGGAAGGTTCCAGAATTTTAGCTAATAAGGCTGACCAAACTTAGAATTATTTTATTTTTCAATTTATTACATCAAAGTCAGCTCAAAATAACATTTGAAACCCAACCATAAATTTTGAAGGACAATCATTTTCTGCCATTTTAGGTGATCCAACTTTCGAAGACCATAAGTCATCACTAATTGATCCAATTGACTATTATAACCCCATTTTGAAAACACCACAAAGTGCTCTATAGGCATGATTGGTGCAAGTGCCTGTCACCCAAATTTTCAACCTCATCTGAGGCCTCTAAAGCCTTCAAAACTGATTTCAAAGTTTCTGTATCCTATTGCCAATACCGAAAATCTTCAATATCTACAAAGCTAGACTTGATTTGTCAATGAAACTTTATTGGTAGGCTGACATGACCAAAATGGACCTCTAGGGAAGAAATAAAAACATTTCAAGATCAGATGACCAACTTACTAAAAATGGCAAGTTTCTAAAAATAGCAGCTCTGCATAAGATAGCCCTTATTGAATACAAAAATAGAAATATTTTTGGGTGATGCAAGAGTGGTCTTACACCCAGGATGGTCCTGCATCAAACACCTAGGGTAATTTGATAAGTGACCCCATCACACCTCAGGTGTGTAGAGGGAAACGAAGATGGTTAACCTTCTCCTTTGTTAGCCATGATGAATCTTCAATAGGTCATCCTTTCCACTTGACTATATATTCTTCATATGTCTTGTTCCTTGTGTTTCTACCAACATGACTATCTAGTATTTCTTCAATCTCCTTGTTATCTAAATTGGTTGATAGAATACTCCATTGTGCTGCTATAACCTCATCTTCAACACCTCCTTCATGATACTCTGTCAGATCTAAAACATTAAATACTAGTGAAATATTCATCTCAGTAGGAAACTCAACCTCATAGGCATTTCCTAAATCATGCTTCTTCAATATCTTACATGGCCCAAACTTCTTCATTTTCAATTTGTTATATGTACCAACTAAAAATCGCTCCTTCCGCAAATGAACCATGACTTTATCTCTAACCTGAAACTCCTTGTGCCTAATTTTCTCATCTACCTTAGCCTTATACTGCGCATTCATCTTGTTAATATGCTTCCTCATCTCCTCATGGATGTTATTCAAATTTTATGCAAAATCCTCAGCTTCAGCACTAGTTATTTCTCCTTTATCTATCTTTCTCAACTCAAATGCATTTTTGGGACTACTCCTATATACAATCTAGAATGGTGATTTACCAATGCTCTTGTTGATAGAATTATTGTATGAAAATTCTGCCTATGGTAAAATCAAATCCCATCCTGTCAGCTTATCTCCAACCAAACATCTCAACAAATTTTTCAAACTCCTATTCACCACCTCTGTCTATCCATCAGTCTCTTGATGATGTGATGAACTAAACTTCAAATATTTTTTCAACTTCTTCCACAATGTATGCTAGAAATATCCAATGAACTTAGTTTCCCTATCTGAAACTATACTCTTTGGCAAACCATGTAGTCTCACCACTTCTCTGAAAAATAATTCTACTACATGAACAACATCATTAGTCTTCTTGTAGGGAATAAAATGTGCCATCTTTGAAAATCTATCAACTACCACAAAAATTGAATCATGTCCCCATTGTGTCCTTGGTAAACCAAGAACAAATATCATACTGATATCCTCCCAAGCCTTCTCTGGTATAGGTAATGGCTGATACAACTGAGTATTCTACTTCACTCCTTTTTCTATCTGACATACTCTGCAACTCTCTACAAACTTTTTGACATCTTGCTGCAACTATAGCCAATAATAATTCTCACTAACCAAAGCAAGGGTTTTATCATGACCACAATGTCTAGCCAATCCTCCGCTATGCTTCTCTTTGATGAGATTCTCCCTCATAGAACTTCTTGGAATGCACAATTGACTCCCTCTGAATAGCATCTCATCTTGAATGATGAAATCCAGCCAGTTCATCTTGTCTAGAGTAACAGGTTCTATACAAACTTTCCAAGGTTCACCAAAATCAAGATCCTCTAAGTACAAAATCTTGAGTTGCTTGAACCCAACCACCTCAATCTACATCTCTGTCAGCAATAGTTTCCTTCTTCTACTCGCATATGCAACCCTATTAGACTTTCCACTTTTGTGTTTCAAAAAAAATGTATAACTCTGCAAAAACTTAACCCATTTCAAATGCCTTTGATTCAACTTTCCTTGATTATTCAAATATTGCAAAGCTTGATGATCATTATACAAAACAAACTCCTTAGGAAGTAGATAGTGCCTCCACTTCTTCAATGTCTGAACTATAGCATAAAATTCCTGATCATAAACATAATATTTCCTCTTGGCATCATTTAACTTCTCACTAAAATAAGCAACAGGTTTACCTTCTTTGATCATAACAGCTCCTATTGTAGTACCACTAGCATCACAATCTACTTGAAATGCCTTATTAAAATTTAGAAGTGTTAAAATAGGTTGTTCTATAACTTTCTATTTCAATAGTTTAAAACTATTATGTACTCCATTAGTCCACTTGAACTCTTTTCTATCCCCTCTCATTGTTTCAATCAAGGGTCCACAAATACTGCTAAAATTTCTGATAAACTTTTTGTAAAAGCTAGCCAAACCATGAAAGATCTTACCTCAGTAGCACTCCTTAGAGTAGGCCATTCAAGGATCACCTGTACTTTCTCTAGGTCTATTTTTAGACCTTCTGTTAAAACTACAAATCCCAAATACACTAACTCCTTCAAAAAACTACACTTCTTCAAATTTATCAACAATTTTCCTTATCTCAACTTCTCAAACACCATAAGAATATGCATTATGTGCTCTTCCAATGTCTTACTAAAGATCAAAATATCATCTAGGTACACAATGACAAATTTACCCATAAATTCTTTCAGAATCTCATTCATGAGCCACATAAAAGTGCTCGATGCATTGGTTAGCCTAAAAGACATGACTAACCACTCATATAGTCCTTCCTTTCTCTTGAAGGTAGTCTTCCATTCATCTTCTTCTCTCATCTGAATCTAGTGATATCCACTATTCAGATCTATCTTTGAAAAATACACAACTCCACTCAAACAATCCATAATATCATGTGTTCATGGCAATGGAAACCTATACTTGATTCTTATCTTGTTTATTTCTCTAGAATCTATACACATCCTCCATTCTCTATTCTTCTTTGGTACTAATATCACTAGTATAGCATAGGGATTCAGAATCTCTTGAATCAACCCCTTTTGCAATAACTCATGTACTTGTCTATTCAACTCTTCACTTTCTATTGGTATCATTCTGTGTGCTACCTTATTTGGCAAACTAGCTTCTAGAATCAAATCCATCTGATGACTGATCTTCCTTACCGATGGTAATCCATCAGTTACATTATTAGATACAATATCCTAAAACTCATTCAACAAATCTGCAACTTCTACAAGTACATCCTCTCCTTCCTCTTTACCAGCTTTTGGAATTAAAGAAAAATATACATGCTCATGCCTCATACCATCTAAGAATTTTCTTCCATCAACAAAAGTTATTCTTGCATTACCACATACCTTTTCTTTGGTCTCCTTCAATGGATTTAGCTTATGTCACACTCCATCCTTTGTTAGGGAATAAGTGTTAAAAATAGGAAATACTGAGAGGGGTGGGTGAATCAGTATTTCACAAAAATTTTCTTTTGCCCACTTATGGATATAAAATATTACTTTAGTGGATACAAAGATTATCAAGCTGATTAACAAACATAGTAGTAAATAGAAAGAACTCATAACACATCATATGTTCTCGAGGAAACCCTAGCCAAGGGAAAACCTTGGTGGGGATGGTAGCCACAAATATCACTAATCAAAAGTATGTTGTTAGGGATATTGGACCCTATTAGGAGTCAATTTATAATATATAGTAGATTTATCCTGGTTAAAGGACTTTAGGCCTTGTTAGAAGCCTTAACCCTATTAGGAGTTAGATTACAAAACCTGATCACCAGCTGAGCTCACTACCCAAACAGGTAATACAAAATGTTTTAGACTATAATATGGGACTACTTACAACTTCACATCAATAGCCTTTGCTACTATCACAATAAAAAACTATCACAAGTTATCTTTTCTTTCTTTTTGCATATCACACTTGTATCTTTCATTACATTTCTAGTATGCCTAATATATAAGTTATTAAAGCTAATAAATTTACATGGTCGGCTTCCAAAATATTTATCCAAGAGTAAAAATATAGGATGTCATCCCTTCATAATGTTAAGTCATTATTTTGGCAAGAAAAAATAATACCTTAACTCTTTCCCTAAAACTATCTCCAAAACTATTATGTCTGCAAAAACTATCTTCGGTAAACTTTGAATAACTTTGTCTGTACTACTCCAAAATTTATGTGCACTGAGATGGGGTATCCTCATATACTATAGAAGCTTTAGTTAACTACACAAACAAAAATATTGCTCCAGTGGATGTCACCAACTAAATCTTCATCGAGTGCTATGTCAGGATCACGGTATCCATACTTAGACAATTTCTTCCTTTAACTTTCCATACTTGCATTCCAAATTCTACACTCTCAATAGAGATCATATGTTTCCATAATGACAACATCTATGCATCCACATTAGCCAAATTTTTAACAATCTCCCCCTTTGTCATTAGTGGCAACATATTGAAAAATTGGCTAAGTGTGCAAACAAAACTTAAAAAACACTTATACAAAATTATAGCGAAAAGTTAGACAATATGTATACAATATCATACTCCATAGAATAGGTCCCCCTATGAGTATCCTTCCTCAACATATATTCAATTTTCTACTATCTCTCCCCCTCTGACAATAATGACAAAGATAGGGTGTACAAAAATTTCAAAAACTTTATACCTTATTATCAGTTATTGCAAAGCCGGTAGGCTTGCAACACAATCACCAAACTCTAACTTCCAAGATTCAAAATCTTTCTCCCATGTCTTCCTAATAAATTTAGCAACATTGAGTAGAGTAGTAAATCCATATGCTATTATCTGACAAGCTTGCAGGGAATTGAAGCTAAACTTCTAAAATGATGTCTTTGCTGAAAGACACTGCTCAATTTGATCTTCAACAATTGATATCTTGATTGAGACATGCTCTCTCAAGATGTTAACCCTGATCATCTTTTTGTTCTTCTCCTATGCTAACATTCTGATTTCATCTTTCAATTTCCTTATGCTCTTCTCTACAGAACTTATTGTTGCCCAAAAAATTCCCTATCATTCATTTTTGGCCACGGTTCCTGTTTTCCAAGAAGAAATTCTCAAGTGTCAAAACTCTCTGTGTTTTGTACCTTTTAATGTCGAGAGTCTAGTGTGTTTTCTACTCAAAGTCAAAAACCCAATGTGTTTTTGACCTCCTCTTTGCAGGCTCGGGAAGTTTCTGCCTTTCAGTCCAGAAATTTGGTGTGTTTTTTACCTCTCCGCTCTGAAAATTTAGTGTGTTTTTGACCCTGGCTCTAAAACCCTCTATGTTTTTGACACCTTCTATGTTTTTGGCCCTAAGCGCACAACTTCGATGGGTGGGTCCCAATTCCTCAAGCTATGCCAATGCAGAGAAGATCCAACAGCTATCGTATGATCGCATGGGATCTTCCAATCCCATAAGATCATATGACAACCATCGATGTGGTACCATGCAAGATCTCAAGTGGTCAAGTTAAGCGGTAGCAGTCATCGGTTAAGCATCTTACGATTGGTCACATGATCACATGGGCTCATGTGACAAACCATCAATGGTTTTGATGGGGGTCAACATAGCAGTTCTATGTTGGTCGCATGATCACATGGGCCTTCCTAGCCACATGTGACCATGTGACAAACCTCTTACAGTCGGCAAGGCTTCACTAGGTGGTGACATGTTTGGTAGGGGTAGCATCATGTGGTTGGTTGCATGATTGCATGGGCCTTCTTGGCCGCATGTGACCATGTGACAAACCATTAATGGTTTCAATTTTCTTAGCAGTGGTGGTCAACATAGCTTCACTAGGTGGTGATGTGTCCCAGTTTTAGTGGAGGCAGTGGTGGTCAGTGGCTAGCATCATCTGGTTAGTTGCATGATCGGATCGGCTCTTTTGAGCCCATGTGACCATGTGACAAACCATTAGCAGTTAGCAGGTTTTTCAGGACACTCTGTCATGGGTCCATCTGATGCAATGATCTATGGGTAGAATGAATAGAGGGATGACATGTGGTAGAGTAGGCCAGAGGTTGGTAAGCTTTGCATAGTTTCATGGTTAACATGTTTCTCACAGTCGCCAGATAGACCTGGGGTTAAGGAAAAGATCAAGCATTTCAGCGACTGAGGAAGAGGTGAACCCGAGGTGAAGCCAGGGTTAATTTGCAGTGTGATTAAAGTGGGAGCGACAATTTTCAAAGGTTGTCACATGATCACATGAAGCCTTTCAGCCTCATGTGATCATGCGACCACTGACTTTACAAGGCCGTGTGGTTAGCTCCTATTGGGCCACATGGCAAGCTTGATAGGTGGCAGATTTTGCAGGGTTGAGGTGTCATTTTGTGGAAGGCACAGGCAAGTTTTCAAAGGTTATCATGTGATTTCATGAAGCCTTTCGGCCTCATGTGATCATGTGACCATTGAATTTTTTCAAAGTAGCTCCCAGACTTAGCAAGCTTCATGGGTGTGTGGTTAGACAGATTTCATGTAGTCGCTGAATAGGTGCCCGAGGTTAAGAAAGATTGTGTGACTTGGCGACCAAAGAGAGAGCCTATGGCATCAATATGGTAAGTGGCTCATTTCAAAGAGCTTGTCGCATGATCACATGGGCCTTCTTAGCCTCATGCGATCATGCGACCAGGTTCATTTTTAAGTGCAGCTAGCTCCTTCATGGGGTTTCTTTTGAGGAGAATGCTTGCAAGTGTGGGTAGCTAAAAAATTGATGATATTTTCAAGACGGTTGTAGTTGGATAGATATGTGTAGAGATCTTTTAGGCTGCCATTTTTTAGTCCTTTTAAATATTTGATTAGATTTTTGAACATTTATGACAGAGTAGGCTGTAGGGAGGTAGATGGATCAAGATGGTCTTTTGTCGGTAGGCATGATCAGTGCAGCATGGGCACGCAAGGGGAGATATGTCTGAGCTATTGAGATATTTGCAAGGTTCAATTATGATCAGACATGACTACTAGGGTTGATTATTTCATGCATATTTTTGTACCCTGGTTAACTTTTGACTCCTGCCTACGTGCAGTTGAGTATTGTATATATTGTTTTTTGGAGCCAGTTATGCTCAGAATTCGCATTTTGTAAAAAAAAAGTCTTTTCTTAGAGAACCATCTGTAGCATTTTTCCTGCTCTCTAGTTTTCCACAAATTGTAAGTTTTCATTGATAAATTCAAACATTGCAGAGTATTTTGTGGCATTTCTCCTATCCCTAGGCTTCCTTGTCTGAGTTTGTCTCTTATTGGATTGAGGTTTATGAATGTTGTTAATGGAAATTGGGGTTCCTGGTCCCTCTCTCTTTCTGTAGCTATGTTTTTTATTGTGTTTGATCTAATTTAGATGTTTTTTAGGTATTTTTTAGTGCCTAACAGTCTTGTCTCAATCCTACACTGAGCTATAGGAGTGGATGTTTGTTTGCAGGTCATAGGTTGAGTCTTTTATCTAGACCTTCCTATGAAACACTTATGCAAACCTATCTAGTGAGTGGTGACCTATTAGACCTAACTCTTCCACTAGTTTCATTTCTCTATACTAAGATCCAAACCCTAGTTTCAGTGCATCACCTGGTAGGATAGATTTGCTTTCAGTCATTTCTCTTTCATGCACTCCTTCTAACACTTACCCCTCAAAGTTTACTTTCTTGTTAAAAGAAAATCAAGGTGATTATCTAAGAGGAACTAGCCTAGAATCTGGAGGTCTTGTCTTGATTAGCAAAAGGTCCCACAACCTTGAGATGAGTCCCTTGTTATACTGAGTTATCAAGACTATGAGAGCTTGAACTAAGGGTGCAAATTCAGTGTATAACATTTCTGGCATGCCCAATGGGACTACAAAAGAAGTCAATTTCAAATATTATGCTATCCCTAATATACTATCTACATAATATAGGCCTTAAAGAGGTTATTACTCAAGTATATCTGGTGACTCCATAGGTGTTAAGAGCAGTGACCCAATTTCTGATAGAGCTGATGAAGAAAATAGACCCTTTTGATGGCAAGACTATTTGCATTTGCACCTTTTAATCAGGATAGTCCATTAAATTTTGTAGTGCATCATGATGTGCCCCTGATAGCACTAAAAGGTATACCTAATTTCATAGGTGAAGGACAGATAATAGCCTTTGAGCACATAAGAGATGTGACCACCATTTGCAGCATACACAACATTACTCAAGAGGATGTGGCCACCAAATTATTAGCAGCATCTCTGAAAGGTAAGGCTCTAGAGTGGTTTAGAACTTTAACTATTGGCTCCATTACTTCATGGGATAGACTTGGAGATCTCCTTAGCAAATACTTTGAGGATAATGTAGACTCTTTGTCTCTAATAGAACAATTCCAAGTTATAAAGAGAAATCCTCATGAGCTGATGATAGATTTTAATGGCAGATTTCTCAAGACATGGAGTAGGATTCCAATTAATATAAGGCTTTCAGTAGATTGTTCTTTCTTTATTTTTTGAGAAGCCTAACTAGTGATATATCTATCATGATTCAATCTTTAGGAGGTACTTCATTGCCCCGGGCTTTTGACCTAGCTGTCAAAGCAAAAAATTGCTTAATCTAGGCAGGGATGATAGATAGAATACCACCCATGCCTATCTCTCTTAATCTTCAGCCTACTATACCTTTGTAGATGCCTCCATTTACCCCCATACTTACATTAATAGAACCTCAAGCAAGCACTAGCTATGGGAATCCCATAGTTAACCTTCCCCAAGAGCTACTTAAAGATAAGAGTGATCAACAAGTAGCAAACCAAGAGATGGTGAGTCTATTGCAGGCTCTAATCAAAGAGTTGATCACTGTAAAGGGCCAGTATTTGGAGGATAGATCACTTTATCAACAAGAGGATCAAAATCCTACCCAGCAGTGGCAAATTTAGAAGCAACTACATCAGGAGTCTAAGCCACAATCCCAGGAGAAGCATCAGAGAAAAAGGTAGAGTTTGGTGAAGAGGCCTTTCCATCCATGTAATCCAGTCAGGAGAACATTCCCAGTACAAATCATCAAAGCAGCTAGTAGTCACCTGAACCCATTTTTTGGGAAGTAGGCTGTAGATTTTCCACTTGTTCTCTTGAACCATGAACTTCCTGATGGAGAAAGGTCAGAGGTGTTGCAACAGGAGACAGTGGCCTCTCAAGCACATTCCCCTAAGAATGGAATGCAACAATTGACCAGACAAGAGACTCACAAAATCAAAACCTCAGGCTCCTTTCTAGGTAGGTCCACTGACACTTCTATTATTTTTCCAAGTTTTAGATTCTCTCCTCTAGTTCATAATCTTAGCCAATGTGAGCCTAATCTCCATGCACTTTTAGAGCCTATTCATGACCTTGTCTCAAATTTCCAGCCACTTCATCCTGTTCCTATAAATGAGATACCTAGAAGGTTTGATTTTCTAGATGATAATCAACTTGTCCTGTAGCAAATAAAGCCCTATAAGCCAATTCTTAAATATTCCACTACACCTCAAGCACTTTTAGACCATTAGGGAGAGGATGATTTTTGTCTTTTAGGGATACTTTTTCATGATAATCATGAGGAGCAGGTGAGGCTATTACATCAAGATGGATTAAAGCAATCAGACTAGGGTAAGAAAGAAATTGAAGAAGGTGATAGCCCAACTAATATTTTTGAGGAGATGCCTTCTTACATTGAGTAGGATGAGGAGGTTGATAATGTCCTAATTGGGGAATTTAGGCCAGTTTGCAATAAAGTGAGGGAAGAATCTAAAGAATCATATTTCTTGGACCTTAAGGAGGGGCCAGTGATTGTCAAGAATGTGAGGTAGTTTGATACCTTTGATGAGCTATTGGATGTTTCAACTAATGAAGAGGATGGTCTGCTAACTAAACAAGAAGAAATATTATGGCAGACTATCATGGAGGGACAGAGTTTTTCTCATCTTGCTGAAGTTATTAATGAGATGTAGCCTGATAGTAGCAAAGGGAGCCCCAAATTCATTCCTTCCAGAGGTTTCCCCTTAAGATACTTAGCAAGAATGGAGGCCAGTAGTAAAAAGGATCCAGTCATGTTTGTGTCCAAACATGAGTGTTCAAGTGAAGGTGAAGCTAAGGGTGAAATTGTAGTTCAGCAAAGGTAGGCTCAAATCACTTATCTGCCCCTAGATAATGGGAATAAAAATTTTTTGGTGGAGGTGAGTCAATTTGTTTATGTTCTTCAAAAGGTAGTACATCGGTTCTTCATGCAACTATGTGTACTACCCCCCTTGTTAGCTATCCTCCTATATGAAAATTTCTATGTCCTAAGGAGGAGGGGTAGCTATTTTTCACAACCAGTGAATGGTTTTGTTTGACCAAGTCTCTGCAGTAGTTAGTTTAGGCTAGGTTAGTTTCCCTGATTTCTAGCTCAGTTTTCCTATTTTCCAAGAAGTGCTCATGCATAGTTTTGTCTTGCTGGTTCAGTTTTGCCCCTCTCCTTGTCAAAAGGTTTTTGTGCTCTGAAATGACTCCTATGCCCAATGGATTTATCAAGGCAACTGGTCTATGTCTAGTAGGCTGACATCCCGTAGAGGTCACCAAAATGTTGCCCAAAAAATTTCCTGTCATTCATTTTTGGCCACGGTTCCTATTTTCCAACAAGAAATGCTCAAGTGTCGAAACTCTCTGTGTTTTCTTCCTTTTAATGTCGAGAGTCCAATGTGTTTTTTGCTCAAAGTCAAAAACCCAATGTGTTTTTGACCTCCTCTCTACAAGCTTGAGAAGTTTCTACCTTTCAGTCTGGAAATTTGGTGTGTTTTCGACCTCTCCGCTCTGAAAATTTAGTGTGTTTTCGACCCTGGCTCAAAACCCTCTGTGTTTTCAGCCCTAAGTGTGCAACTCTGATGGGTGGGTCCCTATTCCTCAAGCTATGCCAATGCAGAGAAGATTTGATAGTTGTCGCATGATCGCATGGGATCTTCCAATCCCATGAGATCATACGACAACTGTCGATGCGGTGCCATGCAAGATCTCAAGTGGTCAAGGTAAGTGGTAGTAGTCATCGGTTAAGCATCTTACAGTTGGTCACATGATTACATGGGCTCTTCCAAGCCCATGTGACCATGTGACAAACCATCAATAGTTTCGATGGCGGTCAGCGTAGTAGTTCTAGGTTGGTCACATCATCGCATGGGCCTTCCTGGCCACAAGCGACCATGCAAAAAACCTCTTGCAGTCGGCAGGGCTTTTCTGGGTGGTGATGTGTTTGGTGGGGGTAGCATCATGTGGTTGGTCGCATGATCTCATGGGCCTTTCTGGCCACATGTGACCATGCAAAAAACTATTAACGGTTCTGGTTTTCTTAGCGGTGGTGGTCAGCATGGCTTCAGTGGGTGGTGATGTGTCCCAATTTCAGTGGTAGTAGTGGTGGTCGGTGGCTAGCATCATGTGGTTAGTCACATGATCGCATGGGCTCTTCCAAGCCCATGCAACCATGTGACAAACCGTTAGCGGTTAGCAAGTTTTTTGGGGCACTCTGTCGTGGGTCCATCTAATGCAATGGTCTATGGTTGGAATGAATATAGGGATGACATGTGGTAGAGTGGGCCAAAGGTTGGTAAACTTTGCATGGTTGCATGGTTAACATGTTTCTCACAGTCACCAGATAGACCTGGGGTTAAGGAAAAGATCAAGCATTTCAGCGACTGAGGAAGAGGTGAACCCGGGGTGAAGCCAGGGTTAATTTGCAGTGCGATTAAAGTGGGAGTGATAGTTTTCAAAGGTTGTCACATGATCGCATGAAGCCTTTTAGCCTCATGTGATCATGTGACTGTTGACTTTTCAAGGCCATGTGGTTGACTCTTGTTGGGCCACATGGCAAGCTCGACAGGTGGCAAATTTTACAGGGCCGAGGTGTCATTTTATGGAAGGTGCAAGTATGTTTTCAAAGGTTGTCACGTGATCACATGAAGCCTTTTGACCTCATGTGATCATGCAACCATTGAATTTTTTCAAAGCGGCTCCCAGACTTAGCAAGCTTCGCAGGTGTGTGGTTAGGAAAATTTCACGTAGTCGCTGAATAGGTGCCTAAGGTTAAGAAAGATTGTGCTTCTTGGTGACCAAAGAGAGAGCCTGTGCCATCAGTATGGCAAGTGGCTAGTTTCAAAGAGCTTGTCACATGATTGCATGGGCCTTCCTAGCCTTATGTGATCATGCGACCAGGTTCATTTTTAAGTGTGGCTAGCTCTTTTGCGGGGTTTCTTTTGAGGAGAATGCTTGCAAGTGTGGGCAGCTAAAAAATTGATGATATTTTCAAGGTGGTTGCAATTGGATAGATATGTGTAGAGATCTTTTAGGCTGCCATTTTTTAGTCCTTTTAAATATCTGATCAAATTTTTGAGCATTTATGACATAGTAGGTTGCAGGGAGGTAGATGGATCAAGATGGTCTTTTGTCAGCAGGCATGATTAGTGCAACATGGGCATGCAAGGGGAGATATATCTGATCTGTTGAGATATTTGCAAGGTTCAATTATGATCAGACATGACTGCTAGGGTTGATTATTTCATGCACATTTTTGTACCCTGGTTACCTTTTGACTCCTACTTGCATGTAGTTGAGTTTTGTATATATTGTTTTTTGGAGCCAATTGTGCTCAGAATTCACATTTTGTAAAAAGAAAGTCTTTTCTTGGAGAACCATCTGTAGTATTTTTCCTGCTCTCTGGTTTTCCACAAATTGTAAGTTTTCATTGATAAATTCAAACATTGTAGAGTATTTTACGACATTTCTCCTATCCCTATGATTCCTTATCTGAGTTTTTCTGTTATTGGATTGAGGTTTTTGAATGTTTTTAATGGAAATTAGGGTTCCTAGTCCCTCTCTCTTTCTGTAGCTATGTGTGTTATTGTGGTTGATCTGATTTAGATGTTTTGTGGGTATTTTTCAGCCCCTAACAGTCTTGTCTCAATCCTATACCAAGCTATATGAGTGGATGTTTGTTTGTAGGTCATAGGTTGAGTCTTCTGTCTAGGCCTTCCTATTAAACACTTATGCAAACCTATCTAGTGAGTGGTGACCTATTAGACCTAATTCTTCCACTGGTTTCATTCCTTTATATTGAGATCCAAACCCTAGTTTTGGTGCATCACCTGGTAGGATAGATTTGCTTTCAGTCATTTCCCTTTCATGCACTCCTTCTAACCCTTTCCCCTCAAAGTTTACTTTCCTGTTAAAAGAAAATCAAGGTGATTATCCAAGAGGAACTAGCCTAGAATCTGGAGGTCTCATCTCAGTTAGCAAAAGGTCCCACAACCTTGAGATGAGTCCCTTGTTATACTGAGTTATCAAGAATATGAGAGCTTGAACTAAGGGTGCAAATTCATGTATAACACTTATCTTGACATTAGGGCTTCTTAAGGTGTTTGTCTTAGCTGTAATAGCATCTAACTTCTCTCTGATCTTCTTATCCTCTTCAACTATTAGGATTTCTAATTTAGTGCATTGTATGTACAAATTCTCTCCTGTCTCAAAATGTCTCCTCAAATTCTTTATGCATACATCTAAACTACCAATATCATTTCAAATATTTACACTAAAATTTTGTTGCATTTCTACTTCAAAGTCTTCCTGAACTTTTATTTTAGCAATATCCTTCAAGTTAGAAAATTTAGAGTCAAAAGAATTCATTACTGATTGAGCTTTCTCAAGTGGATCTGATTCAGATACCTTAGTGCTGATCACACTCTCAAGTTTCTCTGTCAAAAATCTAACTTTGCCTTCAAGGTCTTTCACCTTCTTATTCTTTCCAATAATTTTATTCAGAGATGTGATGAACTCAAGTTGATCATCATCCTCAACTTCTTTTACAAGGTCTTCAAACATTGAGCCAATATGCCTCTTCTTACTGTCAGGTGCACTAATGTCTTCAACTGGTATAGAATGTGCACTAGAGGTAGTGGCCTCTGTCAAAATTTTTTTTCCTTTAACTGACTGCTCTGTTGGAACTGATTCTGATACAGTTGGTGCTTCCTCTACCTCTATATTCTTCTCTGATTCTATGACCTTTTCTTGCTCTCCCAAAGCCAAACTGTCAACAATGTTTCCTAGATCATGAAATACTGCATCATCTGATTCTAGAGTCACTTTAGTGCCTTCAATATCCATTGATTCTTTGCCAATATTGATATGTGAAGAAGATGGAACTTCTTCAATACCAACTTCCTCTATATGTGGTTCCTCTAATTGTTTCTACTGAGGGTCTGATTCAACATGCTTTTCTGCACCTATATCTGCAAGAACTTTCATTACTGCTTGCTTTGTCTCTTTTTGTACTTCCTCCTTTTTGCCTCCCATTATAAGGATTGTTCTTCTCTTAGTTCTCAATAAAGTTCCAAGAGACTTCAAGAATCTCTTCAAATGATCTTCATCCTTAACTTCATAGAACTATTTGATTACATGTTCTCTCATCTTTATGTCCTCTTCCTGTGCTCTCTGTTTTCTATTCACAAGTCTGTTATACAAATCTTCTGGGATCTTACCATGAATAGTGCTAAGTTTCTTATCTACCACAATCATGTGTGTAACCATTGCATTTTCAAAATTCAATCTGTCAAACGATCCATATACATCATAGAATTTATTCAACTTAGTGAAGTCTACATGCTTCAATATATCTTCATTAACTCTTTCAATTCTTGGTTTCCAAGTTTTCTTCTTGATTGAAACTACATCATCATCTTTAATTACTACTACATTTCTAGGTATAGGTGGTACAACCACTTTCTGTCTCTTGCCAGGTCCTGTTGCACTCACTTTTACTCTTTTGCTAGGAATAGGAGAAAAATATTTATCTCCATCTTTTTTAGGTACTTCAACTTTTACCTTTACTGCAATAGGATCAACAGGATCTGCACTTGATGTCTCAGGTGAAATTACAAGATTTTCACTTTGCTTCAAGGCTTCTGCAGTCTTCTTAGCTATGTCAAACTCATGACTTGACATACCAAATTCTTTCAATATTTTCTTCATAGTAGATTCAACTCTCTTACTAGATTGCTTCTTTTCTCTCAAACTTATTGTAGAGTTGAAATTCTCTTCATAGGTTCCAAACCTATTTGCATGAACATCCAACTCACACTTTAACAATCTATTCACATATCATACTATTTCTATTTTAGATATTTCATAGCCAAGAGGGTCTATGAATTCCATTCTAGGATCAACTACTTCAATGTAGGTGAAATCAGTGTCAACCATAAAACAAATGTCATCTTTATGCTTTTCAGCTAAGGATTGAGGAATCCCTGATTTGTTCTTAACAATATTCTGAAAAGTCTTCAATACAAGCTTCACACTGTCATTAACTTTATCAAAAAGGTGCTTCATGTAGACTAAGTTTATTCTTTCCATTGAGTTCACATTGTCACTCCAATCAACTATGTAAGGAAATCTTCTCAAAATATGGAAAAACATATAGGTTATCAGAGATGAAAACCTAAACTATGTGTACTTAGCCTTCTTAATCTTTTCTAAGTTCTCAAATAACTAAATTTTCAAAATTTTACATAGGTCTACTGGTTTCTTCTCAATACACATAAGATAAGCTACATGAATCATTACTATAGCCATGTCATCTTCCCTTGAACTACCATAGAATTTAGTTGTTAGGATCTTGCAAAGGTACCTAACATCATCTTGCTTAATCTTACTTATCACAATTCTTCTACCATTATAACTAGATCCAATGTTATCTAAAACTTTTGAATGAATTAGGTCAATCTCTCCAACTTTTGATAATCCAGTAACTTCATGAATTAGGTCGGTAGTTATATCAATAACTCTATCCTCCCTCCAGAATTTCCCATTGTGGATTCTACTTAAAATGATCTTGGTACATTCCTCATCATTGAATTCATACTTCATGGAATATTTGATAATTTCATTATTCTCTAGGTGCCCATAAGCTAGTTTAATTGACATGTCTTGATTGTACAATTTCTTGTAATCATCACTAGAATCTGCATCTCCCAAAGTTTCAAACTTGCAACCTAAATATCCTTTAACATTCTTAATGTGGAATACTTCATCTGGTACAGATGATAATGCTAGACTGTCATCAATTTTAGTTGGTTCTACTCATTCTTTCTTAATATTTGGTCTATTCTTATCCTTAACATTATGAACCATAGAAATATCCATCTTATCAACTGATTAAAGATCAAAAAATACCTCAACTTTGCAAATCTAGGGTTTTGGTATGATCGTCACTGCAAACTGCTTCCAAACTTCTTCAAATCATCCTTAACTCACTTTTCTTCTTTCAAATCTCTTTTCAATCACTTTGTAATTGTAATAACTTTGATTTTGACCTTATAACACTTCACATTAACTCGATCTGACATCACATTCATTCATTTTGCCGCTAAAACCTCAAAAAGCTGATTCTACAAACCTGCAACCATAAAACTTTTTGCGACCTCGCAAAACATAGTATTTTCTTTTGCACACTTAACCATAGCATTAGTAAAACATAATAAACCTATATCTAACTCCACAAAACTTAACTCATTCAAATTCCTAATCTACACTAATCCTAAGTCCTAAACTACAGAAACTTACATAATTTAAGTACTTAAAGAAGGGTCAGGTAAAGATTCATCCTTACCATCAGGTACATTACCTTCCTGACTACTTTCAGTGCTGACTATACCTCCTTGATCTATGCCTTTGTCAAATTTAACTTCATCTTTATTGTTACAGCAGCCTTTCTCTTCATTTCCTACATTTTCATTCCTTTTTGCATTGTTCCTAGGGTTAGGGTTATGATGATAACCTCTATTGTTCATTCTATAAAATCTTGCTAAGTGTCCAAACTTGTTGCATATCTGACAAATGATTCCATTATTTCCAAATCTCTATCCTTGCTAGTTAATCTATGACCTGCAATTTCTAGCAATATGTCCTACTTTGTTGCATCTAAAACATACTACCACTTTTCTTTGAGTCATTTCTTCAATAGATTTCTTATTTGCATTGTTAGTATTACCAATCATTCTATCATAATTATTCAAAATTACTTTAGGTCTTCTACATTCATTAGCTCTATGTCCAAAACTATGACAATTATAACAATGTCAATTAAAAGGTTTAAATTGCTTACCTGTGCAATCTCTCTTCATGTGCCCAATAGTATTACAAGAAAAACATCTACCTTTGAATTCTCTTTGCATACCTTTAGATGATTCTTCCTATTTTGATTCTTCTTGCTTTGATTCTTCTTTCTCTCTATGTGGTTCTTCTTTAGGTGGATCTTCCAATGTGTTCTCATCTAGCTTTATTTCCTCCACACTTTTAGATGTCTTCAGATCTAGCTTCTTACTTTCATGGTTTGTTCTAAACATACTATATCCAAATCCAGTCCTATCAAAGAATGGTTCTTCAAAAGAAATTTGTTTTTTAGTCTTATCACCTTTTGAATATAGCCTTTCAAGTTGTTGTTTAGATTGAGTTAATTCACCTTTCACAATTTTATTATACTTCTCAAGTTCCACATACTACACTTTTACTTTTTTAGATTTAGATGTTTCCTTTTCAAGTCTTGACCTCAGATCTTCATTCTCAATTTTCAATTTTTCATTATCAGATCTCAAATTTCCATCTTTCATACTAAGCTTCAGATTTGCTATCTTCAACTCATGCTTAAGGATCTCATTTTCTTTTTCTAATTTATCACAATCTTCAACAAGCGTATCAGGTTTCTTTTCAGATTTCAGATCTTCAATCTTCCATTTTAATTTGTCAATAGCATTCTTTGCATTTTCATATTTTCTTCTTAAGGAGTTTCTTTCATCAGTGAGCATATCAATATGTTCAAGAGCTTCTTCAAGATTCTTCTGAAGTTGATCCATATCTATAGAGATCTTACTCAAGCTGCTAAGCTTTCCTTCAATGTTCCTTCTCTGAGTAACTATGCTCTGATACCAATTGTTAGAAATAGGAAATACTGAGAGGGGGGGGGTGAATCTGTATTTCACAAACTTTTTCTTTTTCCCACTTATGGATATAATAGATTACTTTAGTGCATGCAAAGATTATCAAGCTGATTAACAAACATAGTAGTAAATAGAAAGAACTCATAACACATCATATGTTCTCGAGGAAACCCTAGCCAAGGGAAAACCCCAGTGGAGATGGTACCCACAAAGATCACTAAAAAAAAATGTTTCTAACTGTAATATGGTATTGCTTACAACTTCACATCAATAGCCTTTGCTACTATCACAATAAAAAACTATTGCAAGTTATCTTTTCTTTCTTTTTACATATCACACTTGAATCTTTCATTACATTTCAAGTATGCCTAATATATGAGTTATTAAAGCTAATAACTTTACATGGTCAGCTTCCAAAATCTTTATCCAAGAGTAAACATCTAGGATGTCATCCCTTCATAATGTTAAGTCATTATTTTGACAAGCAAAAATAATCCCTTAACTCTTTCGCTAAAACTGTCTCCAAAACTGTTCTGTCTACAATAACTGTCTTCGGTAAACTTTGAATAACTTTTTCTGTACTACTCCAAACTTTATGTGCACTGAGATGGGGTATCCTCATACTCTATAGAAGCTTTAGTTAACTACACAAAAAAAAATATTTCTCCAGTGGATGTCGCCAACTAAATCTTTATCGGGTGCTCTGTCAGGATCACTATATCCATACTCAGACAATTTCTTCCTTCAACTTTCCATACCTGCATTCCAGATTCTGCACTCTCAATAGAGATCATATGTTGCCATAATGACAACATCTATGTATCCACATTAGCCAAATTACCAATGATAGGTACTCACATGACCATCCTATACCACACATATGTCAAACTGCCATGGCCTACCCAGCAACATGTGACATGCATCCATAGGTATGATATCACATAGTACCTCATCATGGTACCTGCCAATCTTGAACTTTACTAGGCACTATTCACTGACCATGACTTTGTGGTCATCCTGCACCTAGGCAATCTGGTATGGATGTGGATGGTTCTATCTCTTGAGCTTCAACTTTGTCACCATCTCTTCTGACACCAAATTTTTAGTTCTTCCACTATGAATAATCACATCACAACATTTACCCTCACAATTGCATCTAGTTTGAAATAGGCTCCTCCTTTGTTTAGGTTCATTCTCACCACTCAACATGACTCTTCTGTTAATCAAGGTTTCTCCTCTTTCAGCATCTTCAAAATTTTAGGATCTGGCGTCTTCATCTACATGTGCCACTCTGGCCTGGCCTTCATTCCTCCTATCCATCATTCCTTGGCATTGAGGATATTCAAATGCCCTATGAAGTTCTTCTCCATGGTGAAAACATGTTCCACAAAAGCTTCCTCTTCCTGAACCTTGTCCTCTTCCTCTTCCTCTCTGATCTCTATTGTTCTGATCTTGGAAATGATTGGAGTTGTTTCCTCTCTAATTTTGACTACTGCTGGCCTCATCCTTCTCTTTCAGATCTTGATTTCAGCCTCCATATGACCATCCACCAGATCATCCATCATGACCTCTTCCATTTTGTCTACTCTTGAACTTCTTGTTCAACTTTTGATCTACTTTTAGGGAAAATTGGTATGCCTCTTCAATACTATTCATTCAAACCAGATTCAACTCCTGCGAATGCTTGGCCTCAACCCATTAAGGTAATGGAAAATTTTCTCCTTATTAGCTTTTGCATGTCCTATTTTGATGAGGATTCAATAGAAATCCTCTATATACTCCTGAATAGATCATCCCGCTTGCTTCAGACTTTGCATTTTCTTTAGTAGGTCAATCTCATAATCAACAAGGATGAACTGTCACTTCAATTTATCCACCATTGGATCCCATCTTGTGATTTTATCTTTCCCTCTTCTATTTCACTCCAATTTAATCTCTTGCCACCAGATATTTGCATGACCTTTTAGTCTGGCCTTCATGAATTTGACCCTATTAGGATCCTCAATATCTTCATACTCAAAATATTCTTCACATTCATTGATCCAATCGATCAACTCTTCTGGGTTGAGATTTTCTAAAAATGTAGGAACCTCAACCTTAGGTCTTTTCCCGATCTTGGAAATGGCCTAAAAAAAGTCTTTCTTCCTCTGGGTTCATAATTTTGACTTCTCCTTCTTGATCTTCTTCTTCGGCTTCATCCTCATCCTCGCTTTCATCTATGACATTAAGATTTATTTCTATACAAATCTCTTCTTACAATGCTCGCACTTGTCTCTAGAGTGCTCTAACCTCAGGTGTTACAAAACTAGCTCTTCCACCACATTCCCTTTGTGGAGACATTTTTGTGATGCACGCTGAAACCCTAACCATGATCCTGGTGCAAATTGCCTCATTATCGATGATCTATTTACACACTTAGGATCTCTTTCTTTGATACCACTGATGAAGGGCACATCTGCTCTGATACCACTTGATGAAGGGTGCTCCCCTTAATACCACAAACACATAATAGAAATAGAGAAATAACAATAATATGCAAGAACAAACAATTGGCTTCTTATTATCTCCACAAATGTGGAATTACAAACGTTCAAAATTACAATGTGCAAAGCCACATGGGCATTCCCTTACAATATTTTGTAGGATAAAGCCTTGAATCAATACCCAGATCTAATACCCAGAATTGCCCAGAACTACCTAAGAGAACACTACAACCTTCCTTATATAGACAATTTTCCACCACCTGGGAAGGTTCCAGAATTTTAACCAATAAGGCCAACCAAACTTAGAATTATTTTATTTTTCAATTTTTTACATCAAAGTCGGTTCAAAATAAATTTTGAAACCTAAACAAATTTTTTTAAGGAAAATCATTTTCCACCATTTCAGGTGATCCAACTTCCGAAGACAATAAGTCATCACCAGTTGACCCGATTGACTATTATAACCCCATTCCAGAAACAACATGAAGTGCTCTACATGCTTGATTGGCGCCTGTCACCCAAATTTTCAACCTCATCTGAGGCCTCTAAAGCCTTCAAAACTGAGTTCAAAGTTTTTGTATCCTATTGCCAATATAAAAAATCTTCAATATCTATAAAGCTAGACTTGATTTGTGAATGAAACTTTACTGACAGGCTGACATGACCAAAATGAACCTCCAAGAAAGAAATTAGAACATTTCGAGATCGGATGACCAACTTACTAAAAATAGAAAGTTTCCACAAATAGTAGCTTTGTACAAGATAGCCCTTATTCAAATAGAAAAATAGAACTATTTTTGGGTGATGCAAGATTGCTCTTACATCACTATTCTGTGTTATCTACAATCCTAAAAAGTATTCATTTCACCAATCATACTCATTTCAAATTCAGTCTTCATTTCATCTACAAATTTATCACTTGCTTCATCTTCTCCTCCAAAGATAATATCATCAACAAAAATAAAAACAACCAACAAACCATTTTCAATTTCCTTTGTATATAGTTTGCTATCAGCTGTTCCTTTTGTAAATCCTAATTTCAACAAATACTTATCCAATCTCGCATACCAAGTTCTAGGTCCTTTCTTTAGTCCATATAAAGCTTTCTTCAGTTTACATACCATGTCTCCTTTAGTTAAAGGAAAACCTTCAGGCTGCTCAATATAGAATTCTTCTTCCAATTCTCCATTCAGAAATGTTGACTTTACATCCATCTAATACACTTTGAATTTCTTAAAAGATGCATAAGCCAAAAACATTCTTACTACTTCAATTCTTGCTATTGGTTCAAAAGTTTCTTCATACTCAATTCCTTATTTCTATGAGTATCATTTACATACCAATTTTTCTTTGTTCCTTACTACTTCTCATTGTTCATTAATCTTGTTTCTAAATATCCATTTTGTTCCTATAACATTCTTATCTTTAGGTCTAGGGACCAATTCCCATGTCTTGTTCTTTTCAATCTGATCCAATTTTTATTTCATTGCTTTAATCCAATGTTCTTCTTCACAAGCTTCACTAGTAGATTTAGGTTCAATTTGAGAATCAAACATAACTATTCTTGTACCTTATTTCATGTCAAAACTCCTCTATATATGCTTCCTATAATCTACTTAGTAGGATAATTCCTTAATAGATTCCTATTAGGTGTCACTCTCTCAGTACTTATTTCTATTGTAGGTTCTTCAATGGTTTCCTCATTATGGATTTCATTCAACAAATCACTGTTAGTTTCATAGAATAATTTAGTAGTCTTTGGATTAGGTCTAGGTCAAGTTCCTTCATCTGATTCATAATCAAGCATTCTTTCCTAAATTCTGAACTTTTCATCAACTTTAACATTTGTGCTCTCAATGATAGTCTTAGTTCTCTTATTGTAACATCTATAAGCTTTTATCTTCAATGAATATCCATGAAATATACTTTCATCACTTCTAGGATCAAACTTTCCAATGTCATCATCTCTCTTAATATAACATTTGCTTCCAAAAATTCTAAAATACTTAACTGATGGTGCATGCTCAAACCATAGTTCATCGAGTGTCTTGTCTTTGTTTGCTCTGATTTGTACTCTATTCATTGTATACACTTTTGTGTTCACTACTTCTCTCCAGAATATCTTCACCAAGTCATTCCCAAATAATATAGCTCTTGCTGCTTTAGTTACTGATCTATTCCTCCTTTCTGCAATACCATTTTGTTCAATTGTCCTAGGGGCTAAAAACTATCTCTTAATACCATTCACTTCACAAAAAATGTTAAATTCTTTTGAAGTAAATTCTCCACCTCTATCTGATCTCAAAAATTTAATCTTCATTCTAGATTCATTCTCAACTTTATTCTTAATGATCTTAAACTTATCAAATGCTTCAGATTTTTATTTAAGAAATGCAATCCACATCATTCTTGTAAAATCATCAACAAGAATCATAAAATACCTTTCTCCATAGAATCTTGTAGTCCTTGTAGGACCACTCAAATCTGTATGAACAATCTCCAACTTCTCTAATGTTGTAAACTTCTTGCTAGGAAATGAGCTTCTCTTCTATTTAGCCATTACACATTCCTTGCAAATCATGTTAGTAGGCTTCATAATTTTAGGCAAATCTCTTACTGCAAGTGTAGTACTCACTTTCACAAAGTTATCAAAATTTATATGACAAAATCTTCTGTACCATAACCAACTGTCATCAATCTTTGTAATCAAATATGTCATCTCAATAGGATTCAACTGAAATACATTACCTCTGATTCTAGATCCAGTACCAATCAAATTACCATCTCTATCTTTTATCGCACAAGTTTTCTTAGTAAACCAAACTTGATATCCCTTATCAACTAGTTTTCCAACACTTAAAAGATTATGTTTCAAACCATCCACAAAGTAAACATCATCAGTGTTAGTGTTTCCATCAAGAGTAATAGATCCTATACCCTTAATCAAACAAGGTGGATTGTTTCCAAATCTAAAAACTCCTCCATCATAATTGTTAAACTTTATGAACTTTTTCATGTCACCAATCATATGATGTAAACAACCACTATCTATAATCCAATCCTCTTTCTTTTCTACTTGAAAAACTAAATCTTTGTCTTCCTTAATTTCAGTTTCAAAATTTTCTTCTTTAATTTCTACAAATCCTATATCATCATTATTTTTAGTATCACTTTCACTCAAATTTTTCTCCAAACTAGCTTCAAGTTCTGCATCATTTGGATAATAACATTCTTTAGATCTCCTAGGATTAAAGTTCTTCCTATACTTCTTAACTCTCTTAGGATATTTAGATGGAAAATGACCATATTCTTCACAAGTCCAATATTAAACAATTTTCTTACTGTTTGGTTATCTCTTCACAAGTAAGGCAATACCTTCTTCAATCTTCTTGTCTTCTTCATTTCTAGATCTTCTGCTGATAGCATAATCTCCACTCACACTTATGCTTCTTAAAAAAGTAGGGAGAACACTAAGAGCACTAAATGATGTCTCCATTCTAGGTAAGTCTCCTGATAACCTTAGATTCATCTCTTCTACTTCCAATCTTCCAAGAAGAGTCTCTCTTATGAATTTTGTAGTACAAGGTATAACGTGTTCAATAATCTATGTTGTCTTCTTGAATGCAAGAGTCAATGTCCTCATAATTTTCCATATCACTTCATTCTCTATCTTTATTCTCCACAAGATTTTATACCTGCAACAATCTCTGACACTATACCAATATAGCTTCTAAAAGATTCATCTTCCATCATTCCTATATCTTCAAATGCACATATCCAATTATGTAATATAACTTTCTTAGCATATAGATCACCTTCAAACATAGACTGTAAAGCTAACCAAATTTCATGAGATGTCTTTAGATATTTTACCTAATTGTATTCATTCTTTGGAAGGGCTAACAAAAGTGCTTCTCTAGCAAGTATGTTACACATAAATAGATCTCTATCCTCATTAGTACAATCTTCAATTTTATCCTCATCAATGATAGTCTTCTCCTTCTTTGTGATTAACCAATAACTTGGTCCTAAACAAAGTAGATGTGTCTTCATCTTTTCTTTCTAACTATCAAAATTTACTCTATCAAACTTAGGGCTTTCTTTCCTTAAATGATTCTCCATGTATCTCCTTAAGCTACTAAACTTTTCCTTCAAGGACCTATCGCTTTGATACCAATTGTTAGAAAGTAAAGTCCACCAAGATAACTGAGAGGGGGGGGGTGAATCAGTTATCAGACATATAAATTTTATCAGCTTCAATAGATTTTAACCATGTAAGTAATGTAAGCAACAACCATAGAAATATATTGATACACAATAACATAATAACACAAGATATGTTGACTAGGGAACCTCTTTATCAAAGAGTAAACCCTAGTGTGAATGATGCCCAAAAAAGATGCACTAATATGAAATTTCCTTGTGAGAGGATGGACTCTGTTAGGAGTCTTATTAAATGCATTTAGTACATATGAATCCCTATTAGGATATTTTGAATCCTTGTTAAAAGATTCTAGCTTTGTTAGGAGTTATGGAAGACAGAAGGACCCACTGCCCAGATAGCTTCAAGGTAAGATCACTGAACTTACTATCCAACTGATCTTTGTATTACTCAAAATAATAATACCAAAAGATTAATTATCTCAACAATTCAATACTCCTCTTGTTGTGCCAAACCGCACCAACTGCTTCTTCAAATCTTAATACCAGATCTGAGTACTTCACATATCCTCTTTCAACAATTTCACTTTCACAATTTTTTCATACAAATTACAAAATAAAAATTTCCACATGTTACATCAAAATTACACAAAACTGTCAGCTTCCAATTAATATAATTCTTCATGCATGTGACCTCAGATCTTGAACTCTCATCCACATCACAATCAAAATGTCTTCAACTTCTCTCTAACTATGCATAACCAAATTCCATCCTGATTAGGAGATATCATCTGATTTCCACAAACTGCTACTCAGGAACACTACCTGAATATTGCTTCCACTAATTTTCTCATAACTTCCATGAATAAGTGAATTACTATCTACTCTTAACCATGATCTTATAAAAGATCATAGAGTAAGTGCTAAACTACACATAGCTTCATCTTCAATATCCCAAGTGCATAACCAAAACACTATCTGCTTCTCTACTAATCTTCAGTAGATCACTGTGTTGACATCAATGACAATCATAGTCATGAATGCAACAACTACTACATAAAGGCTATGAATACTCCCCCATAGGATATATTCATCATTCATTCCTAACACATTATTCAAGTTGTAAAATTTTAATATGTGCATAGAACCTAAATTTCCATTTTCTCATAGAGCTTCAACACACTCATCAAATTTTTTTGGCACAACTTTATTAATAATTCTAAATTGATCTTCATTATTTGTCTCAGTCCTTTCACTATCCTCATTCTTTTGTTTCTTCATTTTTTGGGATGTTGACTATTGTGTGTACTTCCTTTTCTAATATATCTTTGTTTTAGTATGATTCTCCTCAGGTACAATAGTTTTACTTCTACCTCTCTTTGTAGGCAGTGTGTGGGTTGATGCAGCTTTAGTCCTTAACCCAGTAGCTTTCAAACTAACATTTTTCTCTATTACAGCATTCCTATCCCTTTTAGGTTTACAATTTTCTTCTTCAATTTATTTTTTCTCAGCTTCTTCTCCCTAGATTTCTTCATCAACTGACCTATCATTTTCTTCAACGAATTTTTCTTCTAATGTTTTTAACATTTTCCTTGATTTCTTTTGTATATTAGGACCTAGGATTTTAAGACTTATCCTCTTCTTGGCTTCTTCAAATCTTTAAAATCATTTGGTTGTCCTATCTAATGGTTGTTTCAACAAAGTTTCAATAGCCAGTTTAGGTAAGTTAATATCAATCTCATAAGCCATCAATTTTAGCCATGATGTTCTTGGTTCTACAACTTTAATTAGACATGTGCTAGTATCATATAGAAAATAAATTGTATCCTTGTAGTTCTCCACTAATTATCAGGGTATCCAATAATTTTAGTTCATCTTGGCCTTGAATTGCTCAAAATATTTTCCCATTATAATTTTTCAAAATTCTCACCTAGACCATTGGTATAATCATGAATTTGATAAATAACAAGCCTGTTTCTATTCCATCTCACATTAGTGATTGTAGGAAATAAATTTTGCAAGTAGAAGAAAATACATACCAATAATGATCCATATTTCAGTGTATTAGATTTGAAAACTTTAATAGTATGTTAGGAATGGGAACACTGAGAGGGGGTGGTGGGGGGGTTGAATCAGTGTTCACTATATTTTAACTTTTTACTTTGATTTGAATACTGAATTATAAATGCTTAAGTACTAAATTAAACATTCACATAAACATGAAACATAAAATCAATAGATGACACCAATATGGTTATGGGGAAACCCAAATAGGTAAAAACCCAGGTGGGACTTGATACCTACTAATAATTTTCATTAGTGTTGTGTGATACTTGTTAGAAGATCCTTTACCCTATTAGGAGTAGCTTTAAAATGATTTTAGTTCAGTAAACCTTGTTAAGGGTTAGACCCTATTAGGAGTATTTTACAATGATCCCTATTAGGGGAGTGGACTCACTGTCCTAGAGCTCACTGCTCAAATGATGAAGGCTACAACCTTTTGAATCAGATACACACTATATCTACAGGTGAACTGTCACTATGACACTGCTTGTTAGATCAGTTCCTTTGGTGTGTTGATGCTTTGACCTTTAGCAAAGCTCTAATACAACTTATGCTCACTTCAAATACCTCTTCTCTTCTTATCACAACTCTCTTAAAACTTCCATACCAATTACAATGGGCATAAGTTATATTTATGTGCTCATACCAAATATACAAATAGGCTGGCCCTATAACTAATTAAAAATAACACTTCCAAATGAATTGGCTTAAGCATGCTTACAATTATACATGTACATATGTCAAAAACCTAAATACAATGGGTGCATAGCCTCTACAACATTAAATATATAATCACATACCAAAATAGTCACTGTCGACTCCATGCTTTGTTCCCTGCTGGCACACACTGGCTATGCAACTTCAACTGACTATAAATTTCACATCTTTGCATATATATTTATGTGCTCTTAGAATAAACATAAGTATAGTCTAACAACCTTAACTTCTAGGGCATATACCTTAATTCATCTATACATAGGTGTGTGGATGCTCTTAGTCTCTGGTACTCTGTGTGTTGTCCAGTCTTCAACACTTAACTGAATTCTGATCTTTACACTTAGTTCGTTGACTCCAAACTACTATATGACTTTGGTGTCTTAATGAAAACACTATAACTAGTCATATATCTCAGTATAGAAAAATTTCCAAAAATCTCCCCCTTTTTCATTGATGGCAAAAAAGGAATATGGCTAAGTCTCTAATTGTCCATTAATACAAAAACTTTTTGTCTTCTATATATTTTATACAAACTCTTATATCTCCCTATACATATATGTACTCCATATTCTATACAACTCCCCCTTTGACATTAATGACAAAGGTGCATCAAAAACTTTATCTACATATAGTTACTAAGGAAAAACATCCGGATATGCAATCTTGAGTTTCTAGATCTCTTTCTTCCAAAAGGTTATAAGAGAATTGACTATTTGTAGATGGGTGCATAATGCATATTGTAGATTCTCTATCTTCTCCAATTCTATGCTCAGACCTTGATCATAGGTTATCATGGTCGCATTAATTTCTTTTATGTTTTGACTAAGAATATCTAGAGAGGGTGCAAGAGCGTTCCTCAACTAAGTCTATCTAGATCTTATCTTCTCTATTTCTTTTTCTTCCTTCCCAATTATATCCAACTATCCTTGATAGACATTGTTGCACATGTTTACATTAGTGGAAGTGTCTATCACTAAAATATTCACCTTCTCAATCATTTCCTTTGCATCTTTGATCTTCTTAAGATGGGCATTAGTGAACTTATCTTGATTCATGGATTCTACAATGACTTTCCTTCCTTGATCTGCAAATTCCTTCAATGATGCCTAAACAGACTTAAGAGAGGTCAAGTCTAGTGTAAAATTACTCATTAGTTCATTGAGTCTCTTCTTTAAGTACTTTTCCTTTGCCACTATGGTCATAGATTCTTCTAGGCTTGAAAAATTTACTTTGAACTAAGAGATGATTGTGCTCACACCATCAACTGAATGTATATTTACCATCTTCTTGTCCTCTGGTAGAAAACTATTCAAAATATTTAGTAATTCTATGAGGAGAGGATTCCTCATTACTTTCTTGTCCTTGTCCTTCTCCATAGCTAGGATGCTAAACTTAATAAGGTCTTCTTCCTTCCAGGAGTCCAAACTGCTAGTGTCTGGTGTAAGACTTGAAAACAATGCTGATGAGGGAGTGATGGGAGTGATATCCATCACCTATTGCTTCACCTTGACCAAATCAATAGAAGATTCATCTTTCTTTTCTAGCTCTACTCCTTCTTTCTTTTCTTCATTAGATATATCTTCTATGATTACTTCTTCTTGTAGAGTTTGAGGGATATTGTTGCATAGGATTTCTACTTCCTCAATGCTAACAAATGCTTCTTCAAACTTGTCTAACTCCTTATTAGTAGCCACCATGGCTATTTCCACATTGTCTATGATATTTATGTTTTCTTTGGGTGATTCAATCATGGACGCAACTTGATGCAACTTGATCTACTTCTATTTGAGTTTCTACTAAGGGTGCTAAGTCCTGAGGACCTGTCATTGGTACATTAGTGGGCTCTACCCCTTTATCTTCCCTGATGGGTGTAGTTAGTGGTTTGATCTATTGTTCTAATAAAACCTTCTCAAATGCTTTTTTCTATTTCCTTCGTAATCAACTCATAATATTTTTTCATGATATGAAGAGTTCTCATTTTTGTTCTAAGGTGCAGCTTCACCAAATTCAATATCAGTTCCACTTCTTCTTTAGAACATATAGGCAGAGTATCTTCTAATACTTTTTCTCATATTCTTTGATCTTCCTCATTAGCTTGTCTGTTTAGATTTTCCAAAATATCCCATACTTTATCTAGAAATTTTTTTTTCAGCTCAAGGACTATTTTCTTGAACTTGATCATGTGTTTGACAATCATACTATGAATTTCTGATTTTTCAATCTCACTGTATGATTCATAGAACTTTTCTACTTGATCAAGTCTTCCCTCATCAACAATTCTAGTATTTAGAACTTTGAGGCTAGGTCTGAATCCTTCCTAAGGAGATGCTTGAGTGTTTTTCTTTCTCCTTAATGCTCACAAGAATGGATGACTAGTGATAGCTTCTTTCTTCCTTTTGAACAAAGGCTTATACTCTGGAGGAGTATCTTTGGGTGTAGAAGGAGTACTATGTTCTTTATCTTTTTGACTATCATCTTTCTCAATTTTTATCTTTTTCACCTTGGGATCTTCTTGTTCTTCTACTATGTTCTTCAATTATAGGGAAATCTTCTCATCCCTTTCTTTATCAAGGTAATCTTGTGATACACCATGTATTCTTAGGATCTCTAATGTGACCTTTGCAACCTTTCTTTTTATTGCAGCACTATTTAGCTTAGCATCAACTTCTCTAGTCTTCTCTTCATAGGTTCCCCACCTAGGCTCATTGTCATCCTTAGGAGCTAATAGTAGTACTTGTCCATAAGCTTCAAGAACTTGTTCTTCAACCTCATACCCAAGTGGATGAATCCACTTAGTTCTAGGTTCCATAGCTTCCATACATGTAGTATCAATCTCCACCATGAAGCATTTTGTATCCTTATACTTCTCTACAATACTCTCAGGAATCATGTACCTCATCTGCATTCTTTCTCTGAAGGTCTTAAATTCCAAGGTAATGTAATCTCTAAGTGTTATTTCTATGGATGCCTTGTTTGATATCTATGGCATGGTAGGAATGGACTTGTCTAGATACAAGTCTGAAACTTTACCAGCTATATGAAGTTACATATAGATGATTAGGGCCCCAAACCTAGGTCTTATCATGTTTGATAGCTTTGATATTGTCTATCAACTGTGCGCACAAGATCTCACATAGGTTGAACTCTCCATCTTCCTTCACAAGATAGATGGTTGCTAGAATAGTGCCTGCAGACACAATACTCACCCTGCTAATATGATGAAATCTGCAACCCAATATCATTGATATCAACTTGATGTCTGGTATCTCTATAGGCTCAATGGTCATGCAATGCTTATCACTTCTAGATTTACACACTTGCTCCACCATTTTACTGACATCCTTACCCACAGGAGGGATGGTGCCTATCTTAAAAAGGCTTGTCATCTCATGAATTAGGTATCCTATTATTCTTACTGGTACATCTCCAATCCAAAACAAGTCATCATGGATTCAGCTCAATAATATCTTAATCCATTTACTTTCATAGAATTCAAATGTTGTGGCATATTCAACAATGGAGTGATCATTCCATTTTGTGTATTCATCCATGAACATTTTGTTAGGTTTCAACATTGTGTCCATGTGTGCCCTTAACCTATCTAGTCCAATAGGTTCCTTCTTACAATAGATGTAAGCCCTTATGTCTTCTACATGCATGATGCACATCGACATGCAGGAAAATCCTCCCTCTAAACCATCTAGGGTTGATTTAAATGGGTGCCTCTTGAAAACATACCTCTTCTTCTTAGCAACATCAAAAATAATAAGAGTGGCCATGACTTACTTGATATTCACTTTCCAAATGATCTCTGATATGTTTTGATGGCTTCTGAAATGGTGCAACAAGCTAGGGTTTCTTGCAACTAATCAAATGGACTGTAATTACTGATAGCTCAATCTCCAAATCTTCACAATAATCAGTAATGAGTGAACAAACAAATTTTTCTGTACTTAAAGTAATAAATTTTCCATAAATGCAACTCATGTAAACTAGGTTGTCACTTAAAATTTTCAAACTTGAGTTTTGCTAACAATCAACATGTGCGATCTTGCACAAGGGTTCCTATACACTCCAATAGCTTAAGTCCGAAGGTGCATACTCTAAGGATGAGTATATGGTGCAGGAGAACCTAATCCTAGAGGTCACTATGAGATGTATAATGTTTTTGATTCATTTAAAGTAAATTATATGATGTATTGATTCATTTTGAATCCATTTGTAAAGGTGTTGACAAGAAATGTAAGCAGGTGCACAATATTGCTCAAGTTGTCAAATAGGTCATGTTTAGGTCTACATAGTCAAATTTATGGAAAAGACCCATGGAAGCGTAAAAGAATTATAAAAGGTCTTAAATATTCCATTTGGATATGTATAGAGAGCTTTGACAAATTTTTTAAGTTATTTTGTCAAAAATGTAAAAGTTGCATAAAATGTTGTAAAATGCAACATTGAGAAAGTTGCAAACATTGCAAAAAAGGATGTAAAAAGGTAGATGGTTGGTCTAGGAGTTGGTTATGAAGTTAAAAACTACCAGATACATTATAAATATCATTCTATGGTTGAACCAAATCATATTTGAGAGGAGGAATTAAATTGATACATTTTTGGTGCATTCTAATGTTGTTATTTTGATTAGTTTTTCAGTTTTAGTGTTGCTTCCAGCCCTTGCATGGCCATGTATGGCATAGAAACCCTATAATATAATAATTGATATATAGGGATGAATAATCTTTCTGATGCTTTTGGTTTGGTTTAATGTTATAAAAAAATGAATAAGTTATGCACGTTTTGGTGGAAGTTATTTGCAGATTCAAGATCTCCTGAGAACAGTCATGTTTCATTGTGTGGTATAGATGCATATGAAATATTTAAGACCTATAATCATATTCATTGGAAATATATATGAATTATATTTCATTTCCTTTTGGATTTACTTTCTTTTATTCAAATTTGTAAAAGTTATGTGCATTGGACTGGAAACTATTTTTGAAAGATTTGCATTGGAGTTACAGGCAGTGATTTGGGCTTGTAAAATAATTTATAAATGGTAAAAATACATGGCTTAAATATTTGGAAACTATATTCATAAATATTATATTTGGAATTGGTTTGGCTTCATTTGGATTCTTTTTGAGAAATATATTGGATGGCCTAGGAAGGGTTTGGTATTTTAATTCTAAATTATGATAGGGATATGGACTAGAATTTGGAGTCTGAAACAATAATTTTTTAAGGAATCAAATGGGATCCTAAGACCTTAATATTTGTGATATGATAGATAATTTAGTTATCTAAAAAATTTTTTGTTTCTAGAACTTTTGGTTTGGAGTTTTAGTGGGTCAAATAACTCAATCTTTGAAAACTATACAACTTGGGACAAAACCGAAGTTGTTTGTTTAAGAAAGCAAACAAGTATTTTTTTGTTGATTGATTTGTCTCTTTTCAATTATTTCAATGATTAAATGAAGATTGGATCATCAAGATCCTAGATGCTGAGTGGTTTCTATGATGCTCTGCATCATATTGGTATCAAAGCTTGAAGATCTTGAGTGTGTGGGTAGAGTGTCAAGGGAGGCAATCCACACTTAGACCTTGGAGATTTGGTATTTGTTTTGTTGATGTGTTTTGGTTGTAGGTACTCATCCATCTTGTTTCATATGAAAGTTGGGTTGTGTGTAAAGACAATGAAAGTCTTTAAAGGGCCAAGAGAAGATCCAGGGCCAATGAGTGGTCCATTTGATTGCCAAGAGACTAGGGAGAGAGGCAAAGAGGAGGACTCCTAGGTGAGGCATATTGGAAAGTTTTTTGTGGTGAGTTTGAAGTAGGAATGGTAAAGGTGGATCTCTGACTGATAGGGCACCGTGGAGTTGCAGCCATTAATGCTCCACTAGTAGGAGTATTTGAAAAGATTATTTTGAGGATAGTTTTGTGTCCTTAAGGGAAAACATGATGGTGAAAAAGGCATGAAGAGGAAAAGGTGCATGAAGGTAAAGGTGAAGATTTTTGTTATAATTTTTTGCAAGTTATGGCACACCTTTCCAAGAGACTTGGAAAATTTTCAAGGCCAGTAGTATGGTGTAGGTGTACCTAATCCTAGAGGTCACTATGAGATGTATATGGTTTTTGATTCATTTAGAGTAAATTATATGATGTATTGATGCATTTTGAATCCATTTGTAAAGGTGTTGACAAGAAATGTAGGCATGTGCACAATATTGCTCAAGTTGTAAAATAGGTCATGTTTAGATCTACATGGTCAAATTTATGTAAAAGACCCATGGAAGGGTAAATGAATTATAAAAAGTCTTAAATATCCCAATTGGATATGTATAGAGAGGTTTGAAAAAGTTTTGAAGTCATTTTGTCAAAAGTGTAAAAGTTGCATAAAAAGTTGTAAAATGCAACATTAAGAAAGTTGCAAACATTGCAAAAAATGATGTAAAAAGGTAGATGGTTGGTCTAGGAGTTGGTTATGAAGTTAAAAACTACCAAATACCTTATAAATAACATTTTATGGTCCAACCAAATCAGATTTGAGAGGATAACTTAATTTGATACATTTTTGGTGCATTTTATTGTTGTTATTTTGATTAGTTTTTCAATTTTACTGTTAATTCCAAGCCTTTCACAGCCATGTACAGCCTGGAAACCCTATAATATAGAAATGGATATATATAAGGATGAATCCTAATTATTCTTTTGGTTTGGTTTAATTTTATAAATAAATGAATAATTTATG
Organism: Chamaecyparis obtusa; assembly: GCA_027943335.1. Lineage (NCBI taxonomy): Eukaryota > Viridiplantae > Streptophyta > Pinopsida > Cupressales > Cupressaceae > Chamaecyparis > Chamaecyparis obtusa. The sequence continues at coordinate 51,169 of BSBK01008071.1, read as the reverse complement.
CACGTTTTGGTGGAAGTTGTTGTTTGTAGATTCAAGATCTCCTAAGAACAGTCATGTTTCATTGTGTGGTACGGATGCATATGAAAGATTTAAGACCTATAATCATATTCATTGGAAAGATATGTGAATTAGATTTCATTTCATATTGGATTGAGTCATTTTTATTCAAATTTATAAAAGGTATGTGCATTGGACTGGAAACTATTTTTTAAAGATCCGCATTGGAGTTACAGGCAGTGATTTGGGCTTGTAAAATAATTTATAAATGGTAAAAATAAATGGCTTACATATTTTGAAATTAGATTGATAAATAGTATATTTTGAATTGGTTTGGTTTCATTTAGATTCTTTTTGAGAAATATATTGGATGCCCTAGGCAGGGTTTGGTATTTTAATTCTGAATTATGAGAGGTATATGGATCAGAATTTGTAGTTTGAAACAATAATTGTTTGAGGAATCAAATGGGATCCTAAGACCTTAATATTTTTTGATATGATAGCTAATTTAGTTATCTACAAACATTTTTCTTTCCAAAACTTTTGTTTTGGATTTTTAGTGGGTCAAATAACTCAATCTTTGAAATCTGTACAACTTGGGATAGAATCGAAGTTGTTTGTTAAAGGAAGCAAACAAGTATTTTGTTGTTGATTGATTTGTCTCTTTTCAATTATTTCAATGATTAAATGAAAATAGGATCATTAAGATCCTAGATGTTGAGTGGTTTCTATGATGCTCTACATCAAATTGGTATCAGAGCTTGAAGATCTTGAGTGTGTGGGTAGAGCGTCGAGGGAGGCAATCCACACCCAGACCTTGGAGATTTGGTATTTGTTTTGTTGATGAATTTTGGTTGCAGGTGCTCATCTATCTTGTTGCATATGAAGGTTGGGTTGTGTGTAAAGACAATGAAAGTCTTTAAATGGCCAAGAGAAGGTCCAGGGCCAAGGACTGGTCCATTTGATTGCCAAGAGACTAGCGAGAGAGGCAAAGAGGAGGACTCCTAGGTGAGGAATATTGGAGAGTTGTTTGTGGTGAGTTTGAAGAAGAAATGGTAAAGGTGGATCTCTAACTGGTAAGGCACCATGGAGTTGCAGCCATTAATGCTCCACTAGTAGGAGTATTTGAAAAGATTATTTTGAGGATAGTCTTGTGTCCTTAAGGGAAAACATGATGGTGATAAAGGAATGAAGAGGAAAAGGTACATGAAGGTAAAGGTGAAGATTTTTGTTATAATTTTTTGTAGGTTAGGGCACACTTTTCTAAGAGACTTGGAAAATTTTCAAGGTGGGTAGTATGGTGTAGGAGCACCTAATCCTAGAGGTCACTTTGAGATATATAAGGTTTTTGATTCATTTAGAGTAAATTATATGATGTATTGATTCATTTTGAATCCATTTGTAAAGGTGTTGACAAGAAATGTAAGCATGTGCACAATATTGCTCAAGTTGTCAAATAGGTCATGTTTAGATCTACATGGTCAAATTTATGTAAAAGACCCATGGAAGGGTAAAAGAATTATAAAAGGTCTTAAATATTCCATTTGGATATGTATATATAATTTTGACAAATTTTTGAAGTCATTTTGTCAAAAATGTAAAAGTTGCATAAAAAGTTGTAAAATGCAACATTGAGAAAGTTGCAAACATTGCAAAAAATGATGTAAAAAGGTAGATGGTTGGTATAGGAGTTGGTTATGAAGTAAAAAACTACCAAATACATTATAAATACCATTTTATGGTTGAACCATATCAGATTCGAGAGGAGGAATTAATTTGATACATTTTTGGTGTATTTTATTGTTGTTATTTTGATTGGTTTTTCAATTTTAGTGCTGGTTCCAGGCCTTTCCTGGCCATGTACAGCCTGGAAACCCTATAATATAGTAATTGATATATAGAAGTATGAATCCTCCTTCTTATTCTTTTTGTTTGGTTCAATTTTATAAATAAATGAATAAGTTATGCACTTATTGGTGGAAGTTGTTGTTTGCATATTGAAGATCTCCTGAGAATAGTCATGTTTCATTGTGTGGTACAGATGCATATGAAATATTTAAGACCTATGATCATATTAATTGGAAAGATATATGAATTATATTTCATTCCCTTTTGGATTGAGTCATTTTTATTAAAATTTGTAAAAGTTATGTGCATTGGAGTGGAAACTATTTTTTAAAGATCTACATTAGAGTTATAGGCAGTGATTTGGGCTTGTAAAATAATTTATAAATGGTAAAAATACATTGCTTACATATTTAGAAACTAGATTCATCAATATTATATTTTGAATTGGTTTGGTTTCATTTGTATTATTTTTGAGAAATATATGGGATGCCCTAGGTAGGGTTTGGTATTTTAATTCATAATTATGACAAGGATATGGACCAGAATTTGCAGTCTGAAACAATAATTGTTTGAGGAATAAAATGGGATCCTAAGACCTCAAGATTTTGTGAGATGATAGATAATATAGTTAACTACAAATTTTTTTTTTTCCAAAACTTTTGGTTTGGAGTTTTAGTGGGTCAAATAACTCAATCTTTGAAAACTATACAACTTGGGACAGAATCAAAGTTGTTTGTTAAAGGAAGCAAACAAGTATTTTGTTGTTGATTGATTTGTCTCTTTTCAATTATTTCAATGATTAAATGAAGATTGGATCATCAAGATCCTAGATGCTGAGTGGTTTTTATGATAGTGCTAATACCCTTCATAGCAATGGAGATTCAATGAATGCTTGGTTAACATTTAGTAGTCTCTTGTTATCATCTACTTTGTTTAATCTAGTTTAAAGTCCTATAATGCCATAAGATATTGGATTAGGTACACCCACCTTGGTTTTCTAGAGCTAGAAGTGTAGACGGTAGTTTTGTCCCTATAGTTGGTCTAGTTGTCTTCCAGAGCTCTCATAATTAACCATTCCTAATACTAGTCTCAAGGCATATTGGTAGCCCTAGAAGTTGGCATAAGTGTTTTCAAACACCAACAAGATGGTGACTCTGCTGGGGAAATGATAAATAACAACAAGTTTAAGATGTCCAATTCCTTGCTTTGCTAAACTATCCCAAAGTCTGGTTATATGATCAAAGAGTCAAAAGGAAAAATAAAGCATTTGCTAAAATCTTCTCACTATGTGTTGAGTGGTGACTCTGAGTTCTCTATTTGATCAGTGTAGTCCTTGATAAATAGTGTGTAGATCTTGGTGAAGTTTTGGTTGATTGGAAGAAGATACAAAGAAAAGTGATATATTTTCCTCTTCAAGGAGGTGGCGACTCTACAAAAGGAAAGAACTTGATGGAGCTACATGGTAAGCTCTAGATCTGCCCTATTTTCAGTCAACAAAATCTGTGCCACATAAGTTCCAGGTATTTTGGTTTTCATATGCTATGTTCTTTATGAAAATCAATTTGTAAAAGAAACGTATTCCTATCAAGTGTTGAGCACCATATAAAGGGATGAGTTTTAGCGGACAGTTCCTTATGGAGGAATATAGGCCCTTTTGTTTTGATGGCATAGAAGGTGCCCTTAATGAGTTCCCTACTGAGGTTGAGGAATGCTTGCCTAGATTCCTCACTGGTGGATCTATTTCTGCAAGCTAGCATATAGATAACCTCATGGATCTTTTTGGTAAAATAGATATTGAACATGAAGATGTTACTATGAGGTTGTTTGTGCAGACATTTTTTGATGGTGCAAGGAAGTGGTTCCTGTCCTTGCCTTCATGTTCAATCCCTTCTTGGGATGTGTTGAGAGCTAAGTTTGTTGAGTATTTTGATAAAGTTGATGCTCTCAAGAAGGAATTAGCAAAAATAAAAATGGAGAATTGCCAGTTAGTAGAGGACATAAGATTGTTAAGACTGGTGGTTCCTGATGATGATCATGAGGAGGCTAGTGTTTCTGATATTGATTCTCATTTTGTAGAAAGTGTTGACTATGAAGCAGATATTGAGGTCACTGCATATGAAAATGCTGAAGATGAATCTGAGGTTGATAGCATTTCCATTTTGTCTACAAATTTTTCTTCTTTTCAATATCAAGATTTTTTCTCCTTGTCCCGGTTTGATGATGTTTTGTGTGAAGGGCACAATATTGAATATCATGTAGATGATGTTAACTGCATAAAATTCTTTACAAAAAATGATTTGATACTAGTGTTGTCAGTTGTTCTTTCATACAAGGAAGATGTTTGCAATAGGGGTGAAGCTAATGAAGATGATAATGAAGCCCAAAGTCCATTGAGCAGTGAAAATATTTCAGCACTCTTGGCTGAAAATTTTCAAAGGTATGCATTTAGTATGGATTTTGATTTGCAGCCACCCTAAGATCTATCCATTGACACTGATAATGAGGCTAGTGTTCAAAGTGATTATGAAGTTCCATATTCACCAGAGATCCCCTCTTGTAGTGAATCTACAAGAGAAGAGGTAGAAGGACATGACAGTGTCTTTTCCTATCATAGAAATTACAGTGATGAACAAGTGTCTTGTTTATCTACTTTTCCTTCGTTTACTAAGTATGACAGTGATGGTGACAGTATTGAGGACCTTGTCTTTAATTATTGGGACATAACTTATTTTGGTGAAAATGATGATACAGATCAATTGCCCCACTGTCACAGAATTTATGAAGAAAACATTCACTTGGTTCATAATCCAGTTCATGACAACATTATGGAGGAACCAAGTTGTTTAGTGGTTGAGGCAATGCATGAACATCAACTTATACACTGAATTTGTGCCTCTGATCTCAAGCTCTCTTGGTCTTGATAATCTAGTATAATATGGGAATCATCTCAAGGTGGTGGGACCTTTTGCTAACCAAGATGAGACCTCCAGATTCTAGGCTGGTTCCTCTTGGATAGTCACCTAGATTTTCTTTTAATAGGAAAGTAAAATTTTGAGGGAAAGGGATAGAAGGAATGCATAAAAGGGAAATGACAGGAAAGCAAATCTACCTACTAGATGATGCACCGAAACTAGGGTTTGGATCTTAGTATAGAGGGATGAAACCAATGAAGGAATCAGGTCCAATAAGTTACAACTCACTAGATAGGCTTGCATAAGTATTTCATAGGAGGGTCTAAACAAAGGCTCAACCTATGACCTACAAAGAAACATCCTTTTCTACAACTAGGTGTAGAAATGAGATAAGGCTGCTAGGGGCTGTAGTATACCTGCAGAACACCTAAATCAGATCAAACATAGGAAACACACAAAATTATAGAAAGCAAGAGGAATCAGGAAACCTGAGATATCATCAAAATCATGCATACACTTTGATCCAATAAGAGATAATCCAAACAAGCAAGCATCAGGACAACAAGAATATCACATAATACTTGCAATATTTGAACAATCAATGGGAATTTTACAATTGCAAAAAGTTAAGGAGTAGAAAGAATGCCTTCAATAACCTCTGGGAAAGAAACTCTCCTTTTTTACAATTGGCCAATTCTCAGCACTACTAGCTCTAAAAAATGAATATATACATCCCCTGCATGTAGACAAGAATCAAAATATCTCTGAATTAGGGCTACATAGATATGCATTATAATAATCATCCCTAAAATCAGTCACTTCTCATCATAAATGAAAATGTGCAAATATCTCAACCGATCTGATATTTCCTTCTTGCATGCCCATCTCTATACTTGATCATGCCTGCAGTCACAAAAGCTTGGATTCAACAACCTCCCTACAAGCCCATAATGCCATGAATGCTCAAATCTGATCTCAGATCCTTGAAATGACCGCAAACAAAAATCTAAAATCCTCTGCAAAAAAATCTCCCAGCAACCACCTCTAAAATCATCAATTTCTTCAGCTACCCGCACTTACAAATGTCACCTTGGAAGAGAGTTCATGAAAATAGGCTACACCGCTTAAAAATATCATCGGTCACATGATCGCATGAGCCCAAAAGGCTTCATGCGATCATGCGACAACCTCTTTGAAACTGCCACTTAGCCATGCAAGACACCTGGACCTGCAATGAAAGCCACCTCAGCATCCCTACGAAAAGGTCATCAGTCACATGATCACATGAGCCAAAAAGGCTTCATGTGATCATGCAACAAGTCTTTTACAATCTGCCTCTACTTGCCACAAATGTTTGGGCCCAAGATGCACTGCAAACTTAACCCCAGTTTCACCCCGGGTCACCTTCTCCTCTAGTCGCCAAGTCGCATTATCTTTTCTTAACCTCTGACTCCTCTTAGCGACCATGCAAAAAATATTGATCCTTGCTTCATCTGATAGTAGTCACTGAGTCTTGTAAGACTTTTGGCATATTCCCTTTTGTCAGGAGATTACCCGACTAAAGGAAGTCTCGTAATCACTAGATAGAAAGAATATTCTTCTTTTCATTGCGAGATTACCTGACTGAACCTAGAACTAGGCCCACCTCTAACTACACAACCACACAAAGCTTGCCTTCCCCAAGCCCAAAACTACCATGTGTCACTCCCCTATTCATTCTAGCCACCACATCAGCAAACACCTTAGCACCCTTGGCATAGGACCCACCTATCGGAGTTGCACGCTTAGGGTTGAAAATATAGAAGGTGTCGAAAACATAGAGGGTTTTCGAGTGAAGGTAAAAAACACACTAAATTTTCAGAGTGGAGAGGTCGTAAACACACCAAACTTTCAGACCAAAAGGTAGAAACATCCTGAGCCTATAGAGAGGAGGTCAAAAACACACTAGGTTTTCGACACTTGAGCATTTCACTTGGAAAATAGGGCTGTGGCCGAAAATGAACGAGAGAGAAATTTTGGGCAACATTTTGGTGACCTCTGTGGGATGTTAGCCTACTAGACATTGGACCAGTTGCCTTGACAAAATCCATTGGGCATGGGGTCATCTCTCAAGCACAAAAAACTTTCTGACAAGGAGAGGGAAAAAAAATGAATCAGGAAGACAAACCTATGCACAAGCACTTCTTAGAAAGCAAGAAAATACTCTAGAAAATAGGGGAAAGAAAATAGGGAAACCTATCCTAACCTAAACTAACCAGTGCAGAGACTTGGTTAAACAAAGCCATTCACTAGTAAGCTGAAGTAGCTACCCTTTCTCCTCAGGGCTTTGCACTTTTCATGCAGGAGAATAGCTAACAAGGAACGAAGTACACACAGTTGTATGAAGAACTGATGCACTACATCTTAAAGGACATAAACAAATTGAATCACCTCCACCAATAGATTTCTATCTCCATTATCCAGGGGCAGATAAGTGATTTGAGCCTGCCTTTACTGAACTGCATGTTCACCCTCAGCTTCGGCTTCACTTGAAGACTCATGTTTGGACACAAACATGACTGGATTTTCATGGTCGAACTCTACTTTTGCTAAGTACCTTAAAGTGCAACCCATGGAAAGAATGAACTTGGGGCTCCTTTCACTATTGTGAGGATCTTCAACTACCAATTCATGCAGAGGAGCTTCCTCTTCCACATCATTTCTCTTATCAACATTCTTAGCAGCAGGCTTCTTTTCAGGAGAACATTCCTCTCTTTGTTCTTCAGCAGTTGAGATGGGTGGCACATTAGAAACATTGTCATCTTCAACAAAATAAGGTAGCTCTTCAAATAAATCAGCCTCTAATTCGATGGTCTGCTTGGAACCATTAAAAGATTCATCAGATAACTATGGTATAGCCTCTTTCTCCTTTTTACAAAGAGCCTCCTCAAGTTGTATCCGATGAGTCTCCTTATCATTTGCACCCTTTAGAATCAAGAGCCCTATTATTGCTTTGTGCTCTTGCATTTCTTTATCATAAAACTCCTTATGGGCTGCCAACTCCTATTCTTTCTCAAGCTGAAATTTAATGCCCCTATCAAACATGGCTTCCATTAAAGTTTTCTGGTCTTGAACCACCCTTTCACAGTTATTCTTATGAACTTCCAACTCCTCATAAGCATCCTTCTGAGCTACCAATGCTCTTTGAAACTCTTCCTCTTTTTTAGCCATAGCATCACTAACCTTAATTAAATTCTCTTTGTAAACTTTGTTCAGTGAGGTCAGATTACCTACAAGGGCTGCATGACCTTTTTGCTGTCCTGCAATGACTTCTTCACACTGCTTCCACCTAGCATCAAACTACTTCTTTGCTTGTGTCCACATATGCTCCCTTTATGTTTGTAGCACCTCCTCATAGTGTTTCTTTTTTGCTTCCAACCCCTCAGCGAGCCTGGCTTCATTTCTTTTGTATTGTTCTGCCAGATACCTCCTGTAACCTTGATCTTGTTGAGCCAAAGCTTGTTGTTGTTGGATTTGGACATGATGAGCATGTTCTTTCAAAGAAAGCATCTCCTCTTGAGGTTGCTAGTATGAGTAATTTTTCTGCCATGATGCTGAAAGTTGGGTGGGTGGGGGCCAAGCATGAGATGACTGTTGCTGACCTTCATGAAATGAAGGGATATCCTTATGAAAAGAAGGATGGTAATCCATCCTAGGTACTGAATCTCCTTGAAACTAGTAGATGTGAACTTGGAGCCACCAAATATGAAAAAATAATGACCTCTCAAAGGTATGCAACCTATTGGAAGCATATCAGAACCAACAAGAACCATGAAAACTTATGACCTATTGGTCCCACCGGGCATGCCATAAATTGTTATACATTGAATTTGCACCTCTGATCTCAAGCTCTCTTGGTCTTGATAATCTAGTATAACATGGGAATTATCTCAAGGTTGTGGGACCTTTTCCTAACCAAGATGAGACCTCCAGATTCTAGGCTGGTTCCTCTTGGATAGTCACCCAGATTTGCTTTAAATAGGAAAGTAAAATTTTGCGGGAAAGGGATAGAAGGAATGCATAAAAGGGAAATGACAGGAAAGAAAATCTACCTACTAGGTGATGCACCAAAACTAGGGTTTGGATCCCAGTATAGAGGGATGAAACCAATGAAGGAATTAGGTCCAATAAGTTACAACTCACTAGATAGGCTTGCATAAGTATTTCATAGGAGGGTCTAAACAAAGGCTCAACCTATGACCTACAAACAAACATCCTTTTCTGCAACTAGGTGTAGGAATGAGACAAGGCTGCTAGGGGCTATAGTATACCTGAAAAACACCTAAATTAGATCAGACACAAGAAACACACAAAATTGTAGAAAGTAAGAGGAATCAGAAAACCTGAGATATCATTGAAATCATGCATACACTTTGATCCAATAAGAGATAATCCAGACAAGCAAGCGTGAGAACAATAAGAATATCATAGAATACTTGCAATATTTGAACAATCAACAAGAATTTTACAATTGTAGAAAGTTAATGAGCAAAAATAATGCCTTCAATAACCTTTGGGAAAGAAACTTTCCTTTTTTACAATTGGCCAATTCTCAGCACTACTAGCTCTAAAAAATGAATATATACATCCCCTGCACGTAGGTAAGAATCAAAATATCTCTGAATTAGGGCTACATAGATATGAATTATAATAATCATCCCTAAAATTGGTCACTTCTAATCATAAATAAAAATGTGTAAATATCTCAACTGATCTGATATTTCCTTCTTGCATGCCCATCTCTGTACTTGATCATGCCTGCAGACACAAAAGCCTGGATTCAACAACCTCTCTACAAGCCCATAATGCAATGAATGCTCAAATCCGATCTCAGATCCTTGAAAGGACCACAAACGGCAATCTAAAATCCTTTGCAAAAAAATCTCCCAACAACCGCCTCTAAAATCATCAATTTCTTCAGCTACCCGCAGTTGCAAATGTCACCTTGGAAGAGAGTCCATGAAAATAGGCTACACCGCTTAAACATATCATCGATCGCATAATCGCATGAGCCCAAAAGGCTTCATGCGATCATGCGACAACCCCTTTGAAACTGCCACTTAGCCATGCAAGACACCTGGACCTGCAAGGAAAGCTGCCTCAACATCCCTATGAAAAGGTCATGAGTCACATGATCGCATGAGCCAAAAAGGCTTCATGCGATCATGTGACAAGTCTTTTATAATCTGCCTCCACTTGCCACAAATGTTTGGGCCCAAGATGCACTGCAAACTTAACCTCGGTTTCACCCTAGGTCACCTTGTCCTCTAGTCACCAAGTTGCGTTATCTTTTCTTAACCTCGTGCTCCTCTTAGCGACCATGCAAAAACTATTGATCCTTGCTTTATCTAACTGCAGTCACTGTGTCTCATAAGACTTTTGGTATATTCCCTTCTATCAAGAGATTACCTAACTAAAGAAAGTCTCATAATCACTAGATAGAAAGAATATTCTTCTTTTCATTGCAAGATTACCCGACTGAACCTTGAACTGGGCCCACATCCAATAGTGTAACCGTGCAAAGCTTGCCTACCCGGAGCCCAGAACTACCACGTGTCACTCCCCTATTCATTCCGGCCACCATATTACCAAACACCTCAGCACCCCTGGCATAGGACCCACCTGTCGGAGTTGCGCGCTTAGGGTTGAAAACATAGAGGGTTTTTGAGGGAAGGTCGAAAACACACTGAACTTTCAGACCAAAAGGTAGAAACATCTCAAGCCTACAGAGAGGAGGTCAAAAACACACTAGGTTTTTGACAATTGAGCATTTCACTTGGAAAATAGGGCTGTGGCTGAAAATGAATGAGAGGGAAATTTTGGGCAACAGGTCAATCAGAGGATCCAAGTCCTTTTCAACCAGGTAATTATGATTGAATGCATTATGATCAGTATGTTTTGTTTTCTGATGCATTACTATATGAAATTTTTATATTTCCCAGTCATCAAGAAGAAGTAAATGATGTTCCTTACTTCTTGGAATATGAGTATGAATGTAATAGTTATGACTAGAAGAACATGGGTAGTGATCATTATAGTTTTATTCTTCAGCCCATGAAAATTCACATATGTTGGCAGTAAGGTGATCAATATAATTTCAGGTGTTTGGTCACATATGTAGATGAAAATCAGATTTTTGATTCAGGAGGGTCACTGTTTTTCTCTTGGTGGCCTAGGGCCACTAAGTAAGGTTGTAATTTTTGTAAATATTTGTAAATATCTTTCCCCTTTCCTATTGTGTGTTTCTTCCCTTGGTCCGGCTGCTAGTTTTTGTGGCCTCTCTATTTTTTCCCTGTTGATGGTCTACTTCTCCTAGATATCTAAATTTTTTCCATGCCTGCAAGAGACATGCATCCCTAGAAAGAGCCACTATTAGCCCATTTTCATGTTGTAGCTTAATTCTTTAGAAAATGGTCTATTTTTGGCAAAAAATTCATGGCCTTAGGTCTTTTCTTCTGGTCTCTGCAACTATTTTTTAGGTCTCTGGCTTGAAACCCTTGCAAATATTCAAAAACTAGCCATTGTGTGGAAAAAACCCTAAGTCTACCCAAGCCCTGTTCTATTTTTAAGTTACCTTTTTGGGTCACTTAAAAATCCTAATTCGCACACGCTTTATATTATTGGTTGGTCCCTGTTTAAATTTTTTGTAAGTCTTTACCCCCGGTAGCCTTTAATATTTCTTAAGTCTACATGCCTAACTAAATGATTTTCCCTAAGTCCTGCCTTTTAATATTTCCTATGTTTCAGCCTTAATATTTCCTGGGCCCAGTCTTCTGACAGCATCTTGATCCAACGGTTGTCATCTTTTCATGATGGATGTGTCAGAGGTATGCACTTTTTCACCGACCGTTGATTCTCTTTCATGATGTAGCATTTCTATGCTGGTGGGTCCTCTGCCACATAAGCACAAGTGGCACTTCCCTATTGGCCGAAGGAAATAATGAAGTGGTAGAGTTGTCAGAATGAACAAAGAGTGGTTTATCCATCTGCCAGATTTTGTGACGTGGTGGCCTCTCATTCGTCAAAGTATCTTGTGCAGCACAGTGGGGTCAGGTTTTACATCATCAACAATAGATTCCAAATCGACGGTTGGCATATAAGCGCATAGAATCATTTAAGCCTTTCAGATCATGTGCCAACCGTCTGATTATTTAGGTGTTCAGGTCGATATAACCAGTGGGTCCAAAATGACACATATGCACAAATGGAAAGCTGTGATTGGTCCATGTATTAATACGTTGGTAGTTGGTGGTGGGTCCTGACATTGTCAGAAGATCAACGACGGGCATATGTTCTTATAGAATGTGTCAAAGCTTTAAGATCTTACACCAGCCGTTGATCTTACTTTATTCTCAAGCGATAGTATTAAGGTGGGTGCAATAGCCAAATGGTCTTTATGTGCTACGGTGTGTTGAGTTGTCTGCTTTTCATTCATCTGCATGGTGATCAATTAGAATATGTTAGTGGGGCTAGGTTTTTCAAGTTTCAATAGTTTTGACAATGACAGAGCATTGACGATCAACATATATTCTGAAGGGTCTATTCTAACACATGCGAAGATGAGACAACCATCGATCTTCTTGAAGGTGGGCCTAGGTTTTGGTCTAAGGTTTTGGAGGTTCTAACAAACTATTTAGCGGCCCGACAATTTTTCAAGGGTTTTGCTCATTCGCAAAGAAAATTGGCAGTGTTCCAAATCATTTGGAACTTCAGGGAAGGAAGGTCCTGCAATCACTAAAAAATTTAGTGGTGACTTAAGGTATTCTGTGAACTAGAAAAAAGACCTTCAGTCTCTAGTTCGCTAAATAAGGGACCGATGTTAAATGTTTTCCTTTAGTTGCCAGTTCACAGAGTTAAAGTTGGGTTAGTGATTTCACTTCGCAAATAAGGATTTCCTTTATTGCCAGTTCACTAAGAGTTAACCTGAGGTGTTTGGGTGAGTTAAAGTCATAAAGCTCACAAAATGAAAAGATATGACGGTCATGACTTAAAGTTGATCTCAAGTTGAATTGTGATTGCTGATTTGTTGTAGGCACCATGAATATGACCATTACAGTTTGAATTCAAATTTTTGAGGGTTTCTCAGCAACATAAAGGAATAGAATTGAATATTTTAGCGGCCTAATTTGATTTGGTTGGTGGTGCTAGTGGATACAGTGTGATCCAGGATGCCATGATCAATTGTTGGCAGTTTTGTTGTACCGTGAAGTGTGGTTGTGTGCTCAAAAAGTGTTTGCAGGTGCATGATTTGACTAGTCTTCATGGCAATTCCTTGGTTTACTATTTTGATCTCGTAGATTTTCATGATTGCAAATCTGTTTGAGATTTATTTTCCCTGGGTTGCCTATGTTTCTTCCCCTAAAATAAATTATAATGTAATTTTTGGTTGGCAGGGTGGTTGAAACCCTAATTTTGCCCTAAATGATATGTTGCATGTTGTAATCCTTGTTCCTATAAAAGGATTTTCTTGATCATTTAGAAGGGGTCTATTTTCAGTTGGTTCCAGGGGAGTTGTAGTAGGCTATATCACATTGTATGAGATTGCATAGAATCTCCTTGTAATATTTTATAGGTTATTGAAGTGGTTTTATCACTTTTCTACTTTGAACATGTACATCACTCATCATACTTAATATAAGTATTTGAAGCTTTCAAGTCTCTCCTTGGTGTCAATCTTGTGAATTCTAGATTTTCTAATCCATTGCATAGGATTACCTTTGTATATGTTCTAGTCTTTAGTTCTTGATCTAGGATCAAGTGAAATATACTTTGGATAGGGCATAGATTCATTTTAATTTGTCTATAGGAGAATACTATAAGTAGTGGATGGGCTGAAATGTTTATGTTTATGGCTATGAGTCTTTGACAATAGTTGGTTCATGTTTCAATGTCTGTATTTGAGATCTGCCCAATGGATAATGGTACTGATCAAGGATTAGTATATTCAGTTGACTTCAATGCTTGATTGACTCTTGTTTACTTCTTTTCATCTTCACATATCAACACCATTTCAAGTCTTAATTATTATTTGGTTGATAGTGGTAATACCCTTCATAGCAATGGAGATTCAATGAATGATTGGTTAACATTTAGGAGTCTCTTGTTATTATCTTCTTTGTTCAATCCAGTTTAGAGTTCTAAAATGCCATAAGATACTAGATTAGGTACACCCACCTTGGTTTTGTAGAGCCAAAAGTGCAGAGGGTAGTCTTGTCCCTATAGTTGGTCCAGTTGTCTTACAGAGCTCTCATACTTAGAATTAACCATTCGTAATACTAGTCTCAAGGCATATTGGCAGCCCTAGAAGTTGGCATAAGCATTTTAAAAAACTAACAAGATGGTGACTCTACTGAGGAAATGATAAATAATAGGAAGTTTAAGATGTCCAATTCTTTGCTTTGCTGAACTATCCTAGAGTTTGGTTATATGATCAAAGAGTCAAAAGGAAAAACAAAGCATTTGCTAAAATCTTCTCACTAAGTGTTGAGTGGCGACTATGAGTTCTTTGTTTGATCAGTGCAGTCCCTAATAAATAATGTGTAGATCCTGGTGAAGTTTTGTTTGATTGGAAGAAGATACAAAGAAAAGTGATATATTTTCCTCTTCAAGGAGGTGGCGACTCTACAAAAGGAAAGAACTTGATGGAGCTACATGGTGAGCTCTAGATCTGCCCTATTTTCAGCCAACAAAGTCTCTGCCACATAAGTTCTAGGTATTTTGGTTTTCATATGCTCTGTTCTTTATGAAAATTAGTTTGTAAAAGAAATGTATCCCTATCAAGTGTTGAGCACCATATAAAGGGATGAGTTGTAGTGTGCAGTTCCTTATGGAGGAATATAGGCCCTTTTGTTTTGATGGCATAGAAGGTGCCCTTAATGAGTTCCCTACTAAGGTTGAGGAATGCTTGCCTGGATTTCTGGCTAGTGGATCTATGTCTTTAAGCCAGCATATAGATAACCTCATGGATCTTTTTGGTGAAATGGATATTGAACATGAAGATGTTGCTATGAGGTTGCTTGTATAGACATTTTTTGATGGTGCAAGGAAGTGGTTCCTGTCCTTGCCTTCATGTTCAATCCCTTCTTGGGATGTGTTGAGAGCTAAGTTTGTTGAGTATTTTGATAAAGTTGCTGCTCTCAAGAAGGAATTAGCAAAAATAAAAATGGAGAATTGGCAGTTAGTGGAGGACATAAGATTGCTAGGAGTGGTGGTTCGTGATGATGATCATGAGGAGGCCAATGTTTCTGATATTGATTCTCATTTTGTAGAAAGTGTTGACTATGAAACTGATATTGAGGTCAGTGCATATGAGAATGCTGAAGATGAATCTGAGGTTGATAGCATTTCCATTTTGTTTACAGATTTTTCTTCTTTTCAATATCAAGATTTTTTCTCCTTGTCCCGGTTTGATGATGTTTTGTGTGAAGGGAAGAATATTAAATATCATGCAAATGATGATTCCTACATAAAATTATTTACACAAAATGATTTGATACTAGTGTTGTCAGTCATTCTTTCAGACAAGGAAGATGTTTGCAATAGGGGTGAAGCTAATGAAGATGATAATGAAGTCCAAAGTCCATTGAGCAGTGTAAAGATTTCAGTGCTCTTGGCTGAAGAATTTCAAAGGTATGGATGTAGTATGGATTTTGATTTGTAGCCACCCTATGATCTATTCTTTGACACTGATAATGAGGCCAGTGTTCAAAGTGATTATGATGTTAGATTTTCACTAGAGATCCCCTCATGTAGTGACTCTGCAAGAGAAGAGGTAGAAGGACATGACAGTGTCTTTTCCTATCATAGAAATTGCAGTGATGAACAAGTTTCTTGTTTATGTACTTTTCCTTCTTTTACTAAGTATGACAGTGATGGTGACAATATTGAGGACCTTGTCGTTAATGATTGGGACATAACTTCTTTTGGTGAAAATGATGATATAGATCAATTGCCCCACTATCAAAGACTTTATGAAGAAAACCTTCACTTGGTTCATAATCCAGTTCATGACAACATTATGGAGGAACCAAGTTGTTTAGTGGCTGAGGCAAGCATGAAGGTCAATCAGAGGATCCAATTCCTTTTCAGCCAGGTAATTATGATGTAATGCATTATGATTAGTATGTTTTGTTTTCTGATGCATTACTAGATGAAATATTTATATTTCCCAGTCATCAAGAAGAAGTAAATGATGTTCCTTACTTCTTGGAATATGAGTATGAATGTAATAGTTATGACTGGAAGAACATGGGTAGTGATCATTATAGTTTTATTCTTTAGCCCATGAAAATTCACATATGTTGGCAGTAAGGTGATCAGGATAATTTTAGGTGGTTAGTCACATATGTAGATGAAAATCAGATTTTTGATTCAGGAGGGTCACTGGTTTTCTCTTGGTGGCCTGGGGCCACTAAGTAAGGTTGTATTTTTTGTAAATATTTGTAAATATCTTTCCCCTTTCCTGTTGTGTGTTTCTTTCCCTAGTCTAGTTGCCAATTTTTGTGGCCCTTCTATTTTTGCCTTGTTGATGGTCTGCTTCTCCCAGATATCTGAATTCTTGCCATGCCTGCAAGAGACATGCATCCCCAGAAAAAGCCACTGTTAGCCCATTTTCATGTCATAGCTAAATTCTTTAGAAAATGGTCTATTTTTGCAAAAAATTTCATGGCTGTAGGTCTTTTCTTCTGGTCTCTACAACTATTTTTTAGGTTTCTAGCTTGAAACCCTTGCAAATATTCAAAAACTAGCCGTTTTGTGGAAAAAACCCTAAGTCTACCTAGGCCATGTTCTATTTTTGAGTTACCTTTTTGGGTCACTTAAAAATCCTAATTCACACATGCCTTATATTATTGGTTAGTCTTTGTGTAAATTTTTCCTAAGTCTTTACCCCCAGTGGCCTTTAATATTTCCTAATTCTACATGCCTGACTAAATGATTTTCCCTAAGTCCTGCCTTTTAATATTTCCTATGTTTCGGCCTTAATATTTCCTAGGCCCGGTCTTCTGATAGCATCTTGATCCAACGCTTGTCATGTTTTCATGAAAGATGTGTCAAAGGTATGTGCTTTTTCATGGACCGTTGATTCTCTTTCATGATGTAGCCTTTCTATGTAGGTGGGTCCTCTGCCACATAAGCACAAGTGGTGCTTCTCTATTGGCTGAAGGAAATAATGAAGTGGTAGAGTTGTCAGAATTAATGAAGAGTGGTTTGTCCATCTGCCAGATTTTGTGACATGGCAGCCTCTCATTCATTAAAGTATCTTGTACAGCACAGTGGGGTCAGGTTTTACATCATCAGCAACAGATTCTAGATTGACGGTTGGCGTATAAGGACATAGAATCTTTTAAGCCTTTCAGATCATGCGCCAACTGTCTGATTATCCAGGTGTTTAGTTTGGTATAAATGGTGGGTCCAAAATGACACATATTGCATAGATGGAAAGCTTTGATTGGTCCATGTATTAATACATTGGTAGTTGTCAGTGGGATCTGGTTTTCAAGTTTGTCAGTGGGTCCTGACATTGTCAGAAGATCAACGATGGGTGTATGTTATCATAGAACATGTTAGAGCTCTGAGATCTTACACTAGCCGTCGATGTTACTTTATTCTCAAGAGACAGTATTAAGGTGGGTCCGATTGCCAAATGGTCTTTATGTGCCACGATGTGTTGAGTTGTCTGCTTTTCATTCATCTGCATGGTGATGAATTGGATTATATTAGTGGGGCTAGGTTTTTTGAGTTTCAGTAGTTCTGAAAATGATAGAGCATCGACGGTCGGTGTATATTCTGAAGGGTCTTTTTTGACACATGTGAAGATGAGACAACCATTGATCTTCTTGAAGGTGGGCCCAAGTTTTGGTCTAAGTTTTTGGAGGTTTTGACAAACTATTTAGCTGCCTGACAATTTTTCAAGGGTTTCGCTCATTCACAAAGAAAATTGGTGGTGTTCCAAATCATTTGGTGATTTAGCGAAGGAAGGTCACACATTCGCTAAAATTTTTAGTGGTGACTTAAGGTATTCTGTGAACTGGCGAAAAGACCTTCAGTCGCTAGTTCGCTAAATAAGGGACCAAGGTTAAATGTTTTCCTTTAGTCACTAGTTCATGGAGTTAAAGGTGGGTTAGTGTTTTCACTTTGTGGATAAGGATTTCCTTTGTCACCAGTTCACTGAGAGTTAACCTGAGGTGTCTGGTTGAGTTAAAGTTATAAAGCCCGTGAAATGAAAAGATATGACAATCATGACTTAAAGTTGATCTCAAGTTGAATTGTGATCGCCAATTTGTTGCAGGCGCCATGAATATGACCATTGCAATTTGAATTCAAATTTTTTAGGGTTTCTCAGTGATAGAAAGGACCAAAATTGAATGTTTTAGTGGCCTGATTTGATTTGGTTGGTGGTGCTAGTGGATGTAGTGTGATCCAGAGTGCCATGATCAATTGTTGGGGGTTATGTTGTACCATGAAGTGTGGTTTTGTACTCGAAAAGTGTTTGTAGGTGGCTGATTTGACTGGTTTTCATGGCAATTCCTTGGTTTACTATGATGATCTCACAGATTTTCATGATTGCAAATCTGTATGAGATTTATTTTCTTCGGGTTGCCTATGTTTCTTCCCCTACAATAAATTCTGATGTAATTTTTGGTTGGCAGGGTGGTTGAAACCCTAATTTTTCCCTAAATGATCTGTTGCATGTTGTAATCCTTGTTCCTATAAAAATATTTTCTTGATCATTTAGAAGGGTTTCAATTTTAGTTGGTTCTAGGGGAGTTGTAGCACGCTGTATCACATTGTATGAGATTGCATAGAATCTCCTTGTAATCTTTTGTAGGTTATTGAAGTGGTTTTATCTCTTTTCTACTTTGAACATGTACATGACTCATCATACTTAATATAAGTATTTCAAGCTTTCAAGTCTCTCCTTGTTGTCAATCTTGTGAATTCTAGATTTTCTGATCCATTGCATAGGGTTACCTTTGTATATGTTCTAGTCTTTAGTTCTTGATCTAGGATCAAGTGAAATATACTTTGGATAGGGCATAGATTCATTTTGATTTGTCTACAGGAGGATACTATAAGTAGTGGATGGGCTAGAATGTTTATGTTTATGGCTATGAGTTTTGACAGTAGTTGGTTCATGTTTCAATGTCTATATTTGAGATCTGCCCAATGGATAATGGTACTGATCAGGGATTAGTATATTCAGTTGAGTTCAATGCTTGACTAGCTCTTGTTTACTTGTTTCCATCTTCACATATTAGCACCATTTCAAGTCTTAATTATTATTTGGTTGATAGTGGTAATACCCTTCATAGCAATGGAGATTCAATGAATGCTTGGTTAACATTTAGTAGTCTCTTGTTATCATCTGCTTTGTTCAATCTAGTTTAAAGTCCTAGAATGCCATAAGATACTAGATTAGGTACACTCACCTTGGTTTTGCAAAGATAGAAGTGCAGAGGGCAGTCTTGTTCCTATAGTTGGTCCAGTTGTCTTGCAGAGCTCTCATACTTAGAATTAACCATTCCTAATACTAGTCTTAAGGCATATTGGCAGCCCTAGAAGTTGGCATAATCATTTTCAAACACCAACACAACTTTCATAATTATAAGAGTTATCCTATTGCATCTTTCCATATATTGATTTGGATATAAATTCATGATTGTGAGGAACTAATGTAGATAGAATAATTCAAATGTAGTTCCTATACCTACTTGTATGGTTTAGGTTATAGTAGTGGAGTCACCTGAGCTAGAGGATGAGGTGTCACCAAGTGATCCAACTAATGTTCCACTATCTTCAGTCTTTCTTTTCCATATTATGTTCATTTGATTATGAATTTCATCCACATTTATTGTAGCTTTTCCTTTATATTCTTCATCATTGGGTTCATAGTTTTGGTACCTACATTATTTTCTCAAGTGACCAACCTTGTGACAATGAGAACATGCCATGCAAAAAGTCTTCCAAGTACCAGTATTTCCTCCCATGTGCAATATTTTATAATTTACTGCAATATGACCATATCTTCCATAAGTTGTACAAGTAATCCTTGTGTTGTAATCTAATTTGATTATATTTACTTTTCTATTCAGTATCAAGTTATACTTCTTCTGTGATATGCAATCTTGTGATTTTTTTCCATACTTATTGCATGTCTAGCAGTAACCATCAAAATTCTATTGCCTTGGATTGATGTCAAATATGGATCTACACTTAAATAATTTATGACCATAATTATTATAGTTATAATAGTATACACCAAATTTAGGAGTACTAAATGACTTACCGATCTTTCTCCTACATTCATTTGTTATGTGGCCTAGTTTTCCACATTGATAACATGTTGGCTTCTTATGTGTCAAAGTTGTATACACATTTCTCTACTTGGTTTGATTAGATGATTATCCTTTCTCAGTTGTAGAGTTCTTGATATAGCCTAATCCATTGATATCTCTTTGTCTCCTCTGATATCTCAAGTGTTCATCTAGTTTCCTTATACTTTCCTTAGATTTCTTCAATCTCTCATAGGTTTCTTTTTCAGTTTTAAGCTCATTCTTCAGTTGTTCATTTTTATTTTTATTTTTATCTTAGTTTAGCATTCTCTTCCACCTTCCTTCAAATTTCATGATTAACATCGATTAATTGATCTATCTTACTATAGTGATTTTTGTACACACTAAATAGTGCACTTCTCTAACTCATTACATCTAAGGGAATCCATGAATGGGAAACCTTAAAAAGTGACCTAGAACTCCCTATGAATGGACTTGCAAGGATTTTAAGATTGCTCTCAGTTAGAGCTATTAAGCTTATGACCTTGCTAGTCAACAACACAATGAGAGATTCAAGGAAGACAAGGGAAAGAATGCCAATATCCCCAAGAATCAAAATGCAATGCAATGCAATGCTATACTAGAAATGAAGATGCAAGCTATGAAAGCTAATCTATGAAATGAAATGAAAGTATTACAAAGCCTCCTAATTAAGCTAGATGAATTAATCTAAAGCATAAAGGAAACTAAGCTAAATATGAAGCTATGAATGCCATGATAATGCAACTATGTAAATGTGAAAACTAAGAATGCTTCAAATCTCCAAAATCTCCAAAGTCACCTAGAAAACCTGCAACATAACATTAGCATAAAAGATTGATCCTATGAAAATGAAGAAGAGAGCTCTTCTTTTATAGGAAATGAAAATCAACGGATAATGGAGAGTAAGAGCCAACATATTTAATCAAGGGTGGAGATTGAAAGAGGAGAAATCCATGTGCACAAATATCCTCTAATGAGAAAATAAGAGTTGACTTTTGTGTCCATATGAGACAAAAAGTTTTTTTCTTCTTTTTTACAAAATAAGAATAATGCTTTATTTGTGCAACTTAGGATAAGAGGAAAAGTGGGGGCTTTTTATTTATTAAAAGGGGAGAAAATTCTTTTTTAAATAAATAAAGACTTTAGGATAAAATTGTTAGCCCAAGGCAAATAATAAAAAATGATAGAATAGGATTTGATCAAAGAAATTGATATAATTGATAAAATGTTGACTTTTGAAAATATTGATTCAGGAATTTGATAAATTATTGAATGGGGGCCCAAATTCTAGGTGACCATTTTAGGGTGCATACATTTTCCCCTCTTTGACTTATGTGAGGTTGACTCAGGATAACATGTCGTCAAAGAATGGAATTGAAGTGTGAGATCGATTTGGGATCACAAAACAACCCAAATGTGTGTTCGACAAATAGGAAC
Source organism: Chamaecyparis obtusa (assembly GCA_027943335.1). NCBI lineage: Eukaryota > Viridiplantae > Streptophyta > Pinopsida > Cupressales > Cupressaceae > Chamaecyparis > Chamaecyparis obtusa. Next base: position 29,622 of record BSBK01008071.1, on the reverse strand, counting down.
ACATCAGGACAAAGATAAGCTGAAAGACAAGACCAACACCATTGTTGTTAAGTGATAATCAAGTCTCAAATAAGAGATAAGAATCTCAAACAAGTTTTATTGATATAGCTGAATCAAGGATTGAAGATGATAAGTACTACCCCCTCAGAATCAAAATCAAAGTCACGTAGAGGAAAACAAAAAATTGATAAAGATGATCAAATCACTAGAAATCACAATCGAAGATGAAGGATGATAGGATAACTATTAAGTAGTGAAGACATGTCCTAGTTTGACTAGGTTTGACTAAGAAAGATATAAAATGAAGATGAAGTCAAACCACAGATAGATGAAGTGAATGAAAATGAAATGAAAGACTAGAAGCTTGAAAGAGATGGGGGTGAAAAAATGAAGATGCCCCAACAAAGATTGAAGGATTAGGCCTCAAATGGTCAGCCAACTACGTAGAAGAAGGGAAAATTTTGAAATGCAATTTTGACTATCAAGATTAACTCAGATTTTGATTTCAAGTCTAAAAATGGATCCAAGATGTCGAAATTAGGTAGGGGTACAATTTTTGCAAAATTCTAAGATGTTTTAAAAATTGGTCAAAAAGTCAAAATGCTATAGAGAAGAAGCAAAAGACATGATTGAGAAGAAGTGAAAGATGAGTGCAGTTGACCGAGAAGTCCATGAAAGATGAAAGGAGAGCTCTCTCCATATGCAAGATTCAAAACTAAACTAACATGAACCTAAAAATGCAAGCTACTATGAAAAGTGGTTTACTTGCAAGGTCACAAAGCTTTTAGACTCTTATATTCATGATTGAGCATTATTGGTAGCATCACAAGATCATACAATGTACACTAGTATAACTATCTGGATCTGAATATGATCTATATCAGATAGATATGTAGGAATCCCACCTAGGCATCAAAGACATATAGGTCAAGATGACTAGTGCAGTGAGATTACCTAAGTTTAATATAGCAAGATTATACTCTCATTGAGACACAAGGAAAGTCAAGATGGCTAGAAGTATGCACTTGTGAAGATAGTCAAGGATAATACCTTGTAGATCCCATTGTCAAGTGGAACAAGAAAAAATTCTAATGACAATTAGGACCAACAAAATATAGCCACAAGCAGGAAAAGAAATAAAACATGTCCTCATGCCCTCAGTCTTCTAGCTATGCATCATCAAAAATTTCTTAGGGAAAGGAACACTCATCAAATAAATCATCATAGCCAGCACACAAAGAAATAAAGTCAAACAGGTCTCAGTGAGTCAAGTGTTTAAGTGCATGTGTGTAGGTCATAGAGTCAAACTTTGAGTATCACATCTGCTAGTGAGAAATACCATATCATGCTAGACTGTGGGTAGGATATCTAATAAGTGTTGAGAAACACTTGATGCTAGGATAGTGTTGAAAAACATAGTTGGGTAAGTGTGACTATTTTTTGGGATTTTTAATTTTTTGGTGTTTTTGAAATATATAATTTTTGGGGAGATACATCAAAGCATCTATTACTAGATTTTCACTAAGATGATCATTTTTCAGGACATTTTCTAATTTTTAGAATATTTAACAATATATCATTTTTTTGGATTTTTTTAGGATCAATAAGTATGTACAAAGGATACTGCCAAATAGAATGGGCATGAAACTCCCAAGCAAGATCAAATCACGTAGTCCCAATGTCTAGTAAGGTGGAGGGCAAGAAAGATTAGCAAGCTGGTAGAGATGAAAGACAAGAGAATGAAGGAGAATGAAGGGAAGAAATCCTCAAAGGAAAACTCCTCAAGAGTACCCAAGCTAGGGAAAAATTATCATGTAAAGAACATTTGGACAAGCAATGAAAGACCAACATAGGATAAGTCACAAAAGCGTAATGCCAAAGAGGGAAAAGATGCAGTCCAAAAGAGTAGACATGCCAAGGGGCTTCATAGCATCATGTTTTTACTCTTTTTTATTAGATCAAGACCAAGGAGAAAAGGATAGCGAAGGGCTAGAATGAATGGAGGAAAATAAATATGAAGGCTAACATGAATAGAATGAAAGAAAGATCATCATAAGATAGCTCACAAGATAGCCAAATGTTTGTGTATAGGTCAACATTTTCAAGATCAAAGAGAGAAGACAGAATGAATGAAATATGTAGAAGAACTACGCATGATGTCCGATTGTTAGGTTTTCATCATGGTACTTATCAAGGTGCCACAAGGGAGTGGTTTTCACCATAGGATGAATTTATTTCTCTTTACTTTTGCTACCAAGGTGCCTGTTTCTAGGTTTTCACCAAGGCACATTTTCAATTTTTTCATTTTTTTTATTTTTATTTTTTTAATAAATTTTTTCTATTTTGGAAGAAGGCAAGTTTTTAGATAATGATCCTTGAAAGGATAAACCATGATATGCCAAGGATTCAAAATGATATGCTCAAAGATGTTGATAGGGAAAGAAAGATGGAAGAGAAAAATGGAGGATAAGGTTTTATGTAAAGCAAGTGAGGTTGGAAGATAGGAGGAATAGGAAAATGAGGAAAAAGGATAGAAGGTAGAAGGATAATGAATGGAAGGATTGTGAAAGGGTAGATGGAAAGGAAGGAAAGATCAACATCAACACACACCTTGAAGGGTGGCGAGAGGATGGAGGAAACGTGAAGGAATATGGTGAATGGATATGAGAGGTTACAGTTTAGGTGCATGGAATTGAAGAATGTTTTTGGAAGAAGATGAAGTGGAATCCTTTGGGAGCTTGAATCTCAACTTCACTTGTTTCTCAACATTAGACTCTTTCGAGAGAGATTTTGGAATCCATATAGCCATAGGCTTTTCATTTCTTTTTGATGATCTAGAGAGGATATCTTCAATGATGGATTTTGGAACCCATACTTGTCTTGTAGTTTTCTTCTTAGATATCTCTTTTGACTTTATGCTTCCATGTTGATTAGAAGAGACACGGTGATCTTTTTTTTTTTTTATGGATTATTGTATTGCTTCTTTTTCTTGTATTGAACATTCAAGTTACTTCCAAAAGACTTGGGACTTGTTGAAGAAGAAGGAGGATATGACTCCAGTTTAACTGGGTGGGTGGATGAAAAGGATTCAAGGGTATGCATCTATGTTGATCTTGAGGAAAGAGAGGAGATGGAGGGATGTAAAGACCCAAAATGGATAAAAAATTAGGATAATTAGGAGGGGAAAATGAAGGGACATAAGGACCCAAGATGGAAGGAAGACGTGAAGCCCTTAGTATTGGTGGAGGAGGTCCAAGGATGGATGTGGAGGATACAAAAGGATAATCAATAAGTTCATCAACATCTATATGACAACCAAGGATATTAGCATCTTTAGAGTGAGCCTTAGGATTTGCAATAGGATCATGAACATCTTGAATATGAGAAACATCTTTGATAGGATTGTTCAGAGCTTGCAAAGACATAGGAAGAGTTAGAAGTGGAAGAGAACATGGAGTGATATAACAAGAATATGAAAGAATTTGATCTTGACAAGAAGCTTTAGATAGCATAAACGTATCATTTTTCTCTTGATTTTCAATAGGCTCAACATTGGAAGTAGTAGCTTGATCTTGCTTAGGAGAAGACTGAAGATATGGTGGAATGGATCAGAAAGGGTGTAGAGGATCAAAAGAACCATGAAATGGATTAGAGACATCATGAAAAGGATTGGATGACATGGAGGGTTCTTGATCTTGATCTTTCTCTATGTTCTTTTTTTTATCATTTTTAAAGTCCTCTTGACATGGTGCCATTTCTAAGGACAAGGAAGCATGTTGGAACTGTATGGAAGACTTTGGAAGAGATAGTGACTTTAGGACTAGCTGAAGTAGGCATTGTAGTGCATAAAGGCTTAGGCTCTTTAGGTTTAGCATTATCAAAAGTATTTGCAGCCAAGTGAAGGTCAGCTTGAGTTTATTTAAGAGATAGCCCTTGAGGATAACTATAGGGAACCACATGAAAAGTATTAGGATCTTTGTTGGATGAAGGATTTGTGAAAGATTTGGAAGACTTGGAAGCTTTAGGAAATGTATGGGTATTGGAAGAAGTAGGAAATGGAAGGGAACCATCATAAGACAAAGGTCTATCATCAACATGATCTTGCTCAAGAGTGTAATCTTTATTTTCAGCATGATAGTTCTTAGAGGAGAAATGCTCATAGTATCTATGTTTATAATCAGCATGGAAAGCTTTCTCTTCCATCACCATCATGATCTATCCAATGTGATGACCCATTTCCAGTAAGCATGAGCACACTACTAGGAGGACTCTTAGGAATAGAGGTGTCATAGGTATCACTACATTGTCCATCATCATAGTCATCATAGTCATCAAAGATGGGTGTGTCACCCTTCGTGGAAGAGGTATCACAAGGATTATCATGTTGCTCAGCATGGTATGTCTCGAGAAGAGAAGCAAGACTCTTGGGAGAAGTAGAAGAGGAACGAGATTGTGAAGAAGAAGAAGGTGAGGACCTAGTAGATGAATAAGACTTGGATAATGAGGAATGCAAATAATGTCTAGAAGAGTCATGATAAGACTTAGAATGTGAAAAAGAATGAGAAGACTTAGAAGATGAAGAATGTTTGGAAGAAGGAGGTCGTGATATGATCATGTCTATGATCCTAGCAAAGGTGTTTGATTCAGTCATCTTTTATTTTATTTTTTCTTTAAGTTTGTCACCCATGAGATATCTAGAAGGACTATTGGAGGAATAAAATTCTTCGAATTGAGCAATGAGCTTGAGATCATCCATTCTCAAGAGAGGTTCCATAACAAGGTAGTTGAAATTCATGGTTGTAGAAGAGAAGGAATCAACCATGGAAGAAATGAATAGAAGAGATGAAATAGAAGAAGGTAGACTAGATAATAAGAGGAAAAGAATCAAGAAGACATGAAGAATTTAGAAAGAATCATGAAGAAAGAAGAGAAAGGATGAAAATGGAAGACTACAAAGACATGGAAGAAGTGGAAAAAAGAAGACTAAGAGTCATTTTTTGCAATTTGATACCATTGAAATTCATTTGGATATTGAGCTACATGTCACAACACCTAAGATCTGAGATCTAGAGGGACCAAGGAAGACTGGAAGTGACACAAATCAACTTCGGATTGCAAGCAATAGTGAGACAACTAAAGGACTCTGTGATAGTTTCCAAGCTAATAGACTGATATAATTTCTCCAAATGATATTTCGCATAAGGTAGTGTGACAATTTCTAGATAGTTGGTGTGACAAAATGTATAATAGGAAAGTGATACAACAACAATGACAAAGTATCGCATGATATATCTTAGGAGAGTGTGTGATGGTTTTCCAGTATCGTATGACTCTTGACCAGTGAACATAAAAAAACTCAGTTTTGAAGGTAATTCGGTCAATGTTTTAGTTTGATGGTTCAATTTTTTGACTCCAAACATAGTACTAGTAGTAATCAGATAAGTTTGCAAATAGTAGGTGATCAAACATGTCATAAAACACTTGCATAAGGGCGGAAGCAACCTTTCCTAGACAAGCAATTATGATATCAAAGTGAAAAATCCTATGAATGCTACCATGATGTTTGATGTTTGAGAATGTTTACACAGGTAGATCACAATGAGAACACTTCAAGCACTTACTAGCCTAGAAGGAAAAAGGCTTAATACTTAACAACTTGGCCCACACTTGATGACCCATCACCTCACACAAAGTGGTTGCCCACTATAGATATTGGCTTTGTCATGAGAGTGCTAATGACACAACCAAAGGAACATAGATGGTGAGTAATCTTGGGGTGATCTAGGTTATTTCACTAGGATCAAACCTTGCACCAAGATGTTAAGAGAAAAAATAGGGTAGCTTCTATCTATGGTTCTTAGTAAGGGCTTCTATTCATAATACCCCTCTTGCTCCCCAAAGGGACTCCTTACCTTGTTGCAAGTAATGGACCTCGAGGCCTCAAGAGTACCTTAAGCATCCTTGCTCAATATTTTTCTCATGGTCACAATCCCATAAGTACTCACATTAAGTGAAGACAGGTAGTATGCCTATCAAGGTTTTGTGTCCTTGATAGCCTTAAATTTATAGTGGGTTGGAATAGCCAGTGAAAAGCTTGTCCCCACTTGGGTCATTCCTCTTGATTGCTCAAGAGTAATCCCACTAAAGGATTCTAAAAGCTAAACAAAGAGTGGATCAACTTATGAGGTTCAAGGTTTTTGTTTCACCACAAGGGTGAAGAGCATACTCCCCTATCTCAAAGTTTTCTCCCAAACACACCAAGCAAAGGATTCAATTACCTTCTTGCTTTCAAAATCTAAAGATGGGTAAAGATTTTCTGGTTCACCACAAGGGGGAAGAGCATACTTCTCCTACCACCCAAAGATTCCTACAACAAGATATTAAGTTCCTATGAAATGAAGCAACTAGTATATGCCACACTTAAAATGAAAGCAATTAAACAAGCACTTGATTTGTTTTTATGCTTTTGGGTAGCCCTGCAAAAACCATTAGTAGCCCTTGTACATGAAATCATTTGGCAAAATATTTATGAAAGAGGCACCTACAACCACAACATTTTAGCCCCACAATGGTTAGAAAAAGAAAAATCTAATCAAAATCTGCAAATTAAATCTGTCTAACCACAACAAACTAAACTAGCAAGCTAATTAGATCAAAACTTAGCAAGAAAGAACCAAGAAACAACTCACTACTAGGTACAAGTGATAATATAGTCACCAAAATTATTGTGCAATACTTTACAGTATACTGGGGTGATATTATCTTTTTGGGCAACACTTCACTGTACTTGTAGGTGACATAATATTCCAAATAGTGCGACAGAATGCTGCAAAGAGAGTGATACTTTAACTAGTAAAGTATCACACCAATATATAACAAACTATCTCACGACACTGGAAAAGTATTGCACGATATTCTAAGCTAGAAAAATTAGAGAGCCAAAAATGACACTAAATTATGATGAAAAATTGGTGAAAATACATGAAATGAAGGACAAAACAATAATGCTCTACCCCACGGTGGGCGCTAAAAATGTGTACTCTAAATAGTGCACTTCTCTAAGTCATTACATCTAAGGGACTCCATGAATGGGAAACCTTACAAAGTGACCTAGAGCTCCCTATGAATGGACTTGCAAGGATTTTAAGATTGCTCTCAGCTAGAGCTATTAAGCTTATGACCTTGCTAGTCAACCACACAATGGGAGATTCGAGGAAGACAAGGCAAGAATTCCAATATCCCCAAGAATCAAAATTAAATGCAATGCAATGCTATACTAGAAATGAAGATGCAAGCTATGCAAGCTAAGCTATGAAAAGAAATGAAAGTATTACAAAGCCTCCTAATTAAGCTAGATGAATTAATCTAAAGCATAAAGGAAACTATGCTAAATATGAAGCTATGAATGCCATGATAATGCAACTATGTAAATGTGAAAACTAAGAATGCTCCAAATCTCCAAAATCTCCAAAGTCACCTAGAAAACCTGTAGCATAACATTAGCATAAAGATTGATCCTATGAAAATGAAGAAGAGAGCTCTTCTTTTATAGGAAATGAAAATCAAAGGACGATGGAGATTAAGAGGCAAAAGATTTAATCAATGGTGGATCTTGAAAGAGGAACAATCCATGTGCACAAATATCCTCCAATGAGAAAATAAGAGTTGAATTTTTTGTCCATATGAGACAAAAAGTGTTTTTCTTCTTTTTTACAAAATAAGAATAATGCTTTATTTGTGCAACTTAGGATAATAAGAAAAGTGGGGGCTTTTTATTTATTAAAAGGGGAGGAAATTCCTTTTTAAATTTAAGATAAAATGGTTAGCCCAAGGAAAATAATAAAAAATGATAGAATAGGATTTGATCAAGGAAATTGATATAATTGATAAAATGTTGATTTTTGAAAATATTGATTGAGGAATTTCATAAATTGATGAATGGGGGCCCAAAGTCTAGGCAACCATTTCAGGGTGCATACAATTTTGTGTCAACATCTATTTTCCACATCTTTCTCATCCAGTCTTCCACTCATTTGCCTTCTCCCATTTTCTATCTTTCTCTTATCGTCTTCAGCCTTTCTCTTTTATTCTACGACTTCACACATTCTTACTGATTGAGGTTTTTGTTCAATCTGCAATGATTTCACCTTCTTAGTTAGGGTTTTTTTTTTTAAATAGTAAAATTTGATATAGCATCTTTTGATTTTTCAGATAAGTTTCCCTTTGATTATTTTTCAAGTTCTTCAACCTGATTTTGAGTATCTTTCAATTGATGGGATAACTCCTTCCTCTTGCTTAGGGAATTCTTGAACTTCCTTCTTAGTTCATCAATCTGATCTTCTGGAAATTTTAGTTCTTTATTCAAATTCTCAATCACCTTTCCATACCTATGGTTTTCCATCTCTTTAGATCTTTCCTCTCAAATGGTTAAACTTCTAAATAAGACATTGAGATCTGATACCAATTGTTGGAAAGTTAAGGTGCTAAGAGTGGGGGGTGAATTAGCACCTTGTAACACTTTAACCCTTGATAACTATTTTACCTTTGAATCTTAGATCTTTCTTTGCATGCATAGACTTAATAGCTTATTTGATAAAACTAAGTAAAGTATTTCAAACATAAGCACATAACATAGATGAACACATTTGACACATTATTATGGTCACACAAAAACCATTGGTTAGAGGGGAAAATTGTGGTGGTGATGACACCGACAATCCTTCACTGCTAAAGCATAAAGGTTTCTCAGTTAGAGCATAAAAAAGTATCACTTCTAGTCATTTACCCTCTTAGGAGTAATACAAAAATAAGACCCACTCAAAGTCTTCCTAGTTAAATAATTTGCAACACTCATTAAGTGTGCACTCTCTTAAGAGATTTACAATATAAAAGGCTTGTAAAGGCCTACCCAATATATAGGAAAGGAGAATACAAAAAAATGAATGTATTCTAATAATAAATAATCTGTAATAATGCATCTATGTAAATTATAAATCAGATCCTTTGTGCTCTCTGTAGTCTCATCACCTTTTTCTAACCGATTTCACCAAAATCATCCACTGCCTCTGCTCGATAGCCTTATCTTCTTTATCTTTTATCTGTGTTCTCTTCTTGATTCTCTTCTCTCTCTTTCTTGATCCATCGTTATATATTAATCTTTTAGCTTCCTAATTCCTTGACCTCATTAGGGTTTAGATCATTCTTGAAAGCTTGGACAAAGAGATCTACAATCCATATTCATTTCCTCTCTCCAAGAAATAATTACTTAATTTTCATTGGTTCAATATTTTCCTTAGGATCATTTACAATAATTTTTCATTCCCAATAAATATTACCTAACATTTACCTTGATCTTCGTAAACCATTTTCTTTCTTAGTAGAATCTAATCATATTTTTATGTTAATTTTGTATCTCTTAGTAGTCTTTCCCGATCTTCTCAATTATCATGTTATTCTTGCTCAATAATACTCTTCCTCGATTAACATATTAACTTGGTATTCTTCCTTTACTCAGTAACCATTGTGCTTGGTTAAATACATTCATTTGGTGTTCATTTTTCTCAGTAAACTTATGATTGCTCGGTATACATGTTGTTAGATTATTGTTCTATTTTATACTTAGTAACAATTATGCCTTGTCTTACCCAATGACTTTCTCTTCACCAACATGATTCTTTACTCATACCTCAACCTGATCATTTCTTTAGTAATGACAACACTTAATGAATTTAGGAGTAACACTTATAACATATAATCACTTTGTAATATTAGTATTTTTCTAGAGAGGAATAAAATCCAACTATATTGCTCTCCTACTAGGACTATATTTAGCCATGTTAGTGTTATAATGTTATGAAAATAATTCAAAATTTAATTTTCATTTATTTTCCTATGATTTTGTTAGCATTTTCTACCACCCTTATAGTATTTACTAATATCCAATCTAATAAAGCAAAAGTGGGCATAAACACCCCTTTGCAAATGACCTTAAAAAACCTTTCATCCTTCATGACTTAGTCATTTTGACAATATCATGTTCTCCAAATGTCTAGTTATCAGTTTAAAAACCATGCATTGGGCTAGGTGGAATTTTCAAAACTCTTGTTGGGATCAAATGTCTAAAGAGGAATTGACATATAAGTGAAAATGACAAATTAATTGATGTAGGAGCATCCTGGGTGTAAGAGCAATCTGGCATCACCCAAAAATATTTCTGGTTTTGTTTTCAATAAGGGCTATCTTGTGCGAAGCTGCTATTTATGGAAACTTACTATTTTTAGTAAGTTGGGCATCTGATCTTGAAATGTTCTAATTTCTTCCTTGGAGGTTCATTTTGGTCATATCAGTCTGCCAGAAAAGTTTCATTGACAGATCAATTTTGGTTTTGAAGATATTAAAACTTTTTGGTTTTGGAAACAGGGTACAAAAACTTTGTACTCAATTTTGAAGGCTTTAGAGGCCCTGGATGAGGTCAATTTTTTGGCTAAATGAAGCTTGCTTGATTTAGGTGTTGTAGAGCTCCTCACGCCCTTTCTGAAATGGGGTTATAATAGTCAATCGGGTCAACGGGTGATGACTTATGGTCTCCAGAAGTCAAGTCACCTGAAATGGCGAAAAATAATTTTTCTTCAAAATTTTTGTTCGGGTTTCAAAAGTTATTTTGAGCAGACTATGATGTAATAAAATGAAAAATAAAATAATTCTACGTTTGGTCGGCCCTATGGACTAATTTTCTGGAACGTTCTCAGGCGGTGGAAATTGCCTATATAAGGAAGGCCCATAGTGTTGTCTTAGGCAGTTCGGGACAATTCTAGGTAGTAGATCTGGGTATTGATTCGAGGCTTTGTCCTACAGAATATTGTAAGGGAATGCCCATGTGGCTTTGCATATTGTAATTTTGAAAGTTTGTAATTCCACATTTGTGGAGATAATAAGAAGCCAATTTTTTGTTCTTGCATATTGTTGTTATTTCTTTGTTTATGTTATGTGTTTGTGGTATTAAGGGGAGCACCCTTCATCAAGTGCTATCAGAGCAAGAGTTCCTGAGTGTGTAAACAGATCACCGATTGTGAGGTAGTTTGTACGAGGACCGTGGGTTAGAGTTTCTATGTAAATAGATCACTGACTGTGAGGTAGTTTGCACCAGGACCGTGGTTAGGGTTTCAGTAAGAAGTGTGAAAATGCCTCCACAAAGGGAATGTGGTGGAAGAGCTGGTGTTGTAACACCTGAGGTTAGGGAACTGCAGAGACAAGTGTGAGCATTGCAAGAGGAGATTCGCAGAGGAATGAATCTTAATGTCAGAGATGAAATCGAGGATGAAGCCGAAGAAGAAGATCAAGAAGGAGAAGTCAAAGTTGTGAACCAAGAGGAAGAAAGACTTTTCTGAGCTATCTCGAAGATCGGGAAGAGACCTAAGATTGAGGTTCTGACATTTTCTGGAAATCTTAACCCAGAGGATTTGATCGACTGGATCAATGAATGTGAAGAATATTTTGAGTATGAAGATATTGAGGATCCTGATAGGGTCAAATTCATGAAAGCCAGACTGAAAGGTCATGCAAAGATTTGGTGGCAAGAGATTCAATTGGAGCGAAATAGAAGAGGGAAAGATAAAATCACAAGATGGGATCGAATGGTGGATAAATTGAAGTGGTAGTTCATCCCTGTTGATTATGAGCTTGACCTACTGAGGAAAATGCAAAGTTTGAAGTGAGTGGGACAATCTGTTCAGGAGTATATAGAAGAGTTATATCGAATCCTCATCAGAATAGGACATGCAGAAGCTGATAAGGAAAAAGTTGCCTGTTACCTTAATGGGTTGAAGCCAAGCATTTAGGAAGAGTTGAATATTGTTTGAATGAATAGTATTGAAGAGGCATACCAGTTTGCCCTAAAAGTAGAGGAAAAGATGAACAAGAAGTTTGAGAGCAGACAAAGCGAAAGAGGTCATGATGGAAGATCTAGTGGACGGTCATATGGAGACCGAAATGAAGATTCAAAAAAGCAGGATGAGGCCAGTAATAGTCAGAATCAAAGATGTTATAATTTCAATCATTTCCATGATTAGAATAATAGAGATCAGAGAGGAAGACGAAGAGGACAAGAATCTAGAAGAGGAGGCTTCTGTGGAACATGTTTTCACTATGGAGAAGAAGGTCATAGGGCATTTGAATATCCTCAATGCCAAGGAAGGACATATAGGAGAAATGAAGGCCAGGCTAGAGTTGCACATGTAGATGAAGATGCCAGATCATCAAATTTTGAAGATGATGAAAGAGGAGAAATGTTTATGAACAGAAGAGTCCTGTTGAGTGGTGAGAATGAACCTGAGCAAAGAAGGAGCCTGTTTCGCACTAGGTGCAAGTGTGAGGGCAAGTGTTGTGATGTGATTATTGAGAGTGGTAGTACTGATAATTTGGTGTTAGAAGAGATGGTCACTAAGTTGAAGCTCAAGAGGTAGAAGCATCCACATCCATATTGGGTTGCCTAGGTGCAGGATGACCAGAAGGTCATGGTTAGTGAACAGTGCCTAGTAAAGTTCAAGATTGGTGGGTACCATGATGAGGTACTATGTGATATCATATCTATGGATGCATGTCATATGTTGTTGGGTAGACCATGACAGTTTGACCGATGTGCTGTACATGATGGTCGTGCAAATACCTATTCCCTGACAAAGGATGGAGTGCGACATAAGCTAAAGCCATTGAAGGAGATTGAAGAAAAGGTATGTGGTTTCTCAGATGGTATGAGGCATGAGCATATGTGTTTTACCTTAATTCCAAAGGTTGGGAAAGAGGAAGTAGAAGATGTACCTATAGAAGTTGTAGAATTATTGAATGAGTTTTAGGTTATTGTATTCGCTAATGTGCTTGATGGATTACCACCAGTAAGAAAGATCAGTCATCAGATGGACTTGATTCCAAGAGCCAGTTTTCCAGATAAGGAAGCGCACAGAATGATAGTAGTAGAAAGTGAAGAGTTGAAGATAGATTTGAAGTTTAGTTCATCACATCATCCACAGATTGTATATGGAAGTAGCCCCAGAAATGCATCTGAGTTGAGAAAGACAGATAAAGGAGAAATAAGTAGTGCTGAAGCTAAGGATTTTGCAGAACATTTGAAGAACATCCATGAGGAGGTGAGGAAGCACATTACCAAGATGAATGCATAGTATAAGGCTAAGGAAGATGAGAAAAGGAGGCATAAGGAATTTCAGGTTGGAGCCGAAGTCATGGTTCATTTGTGAAAGGAGCAATTTCTAGCTGGTACATATAACAAGCTAAAAATGAAGAAATTTGGGCCATGTAAGATGCTGAAGAAGCATGATTCAGGAAATGCCTATGAGGTAGAATTACCTACTAAGCTGAATATTTCACTAGTGTAGAAGACCTTAGTCCAAAACATGAAGTTTTCTGTCTAATGTGTAGCTCTAGAACTAGCATCGAGGCCCAAAAAAAAAAAATGGAACATAAAACTTCAAAGGGGTAAAGCTAGGAAATGCTAAGGAAATCTAAGTTAAGTTAGAAAAAAATCAAACCTAACATGCAATTCTTGAGCTCGTACTAGAAAACAAAGTAAAAAATAGAACTTTGACTTCGAAGAAGACAAACCTAAGTAAGATAAGCCAAGTCAAAAATAATTTTTCAAGCCTATGATAGGAGTTCCATAAATACATTGTGGGGCTCACAAATGGTTCTAGAACCCTTATCAAAATCCAACGCTTGGATTGCAACTTTTTTTAAAAGAAAAGTTTAAGGAAAAGAAACTTATTCCAAAGACACTATAAGGAAACAAAAGAGTTAAACCCATAATTCCAAATACAAGGTGAAGCCCAACAAGAGTTCTAGAACTTTTGTGAGAATTTGAAGCTCTAGGTGGAACTACAACAAATGTCCACCAGATAGAGACTATTTCAATTTTTCTAGCTATTCTAACCACTTATTGTCAAAATAATTCAATACTTAGTGACCTCTCTACAACCTAATTCCATTTTAGTACATTCACCATGCTTATTTATTATCTATAGGTGTACTTTTATGCAAAAAGGAACATCCATCATATCTTTTTGCAGCATGACCTTCTCATCTTGATTGTTGGGATGCATTCATTATGGTTATTACTTGTCACTTCCAGAGGTCAAAGGTAGATGCCTAGATTAGATTTTGATTTGATTATTATGATTTCCTATCCTACAACCAAACCCTAGATAACTTAAGGTTTTGAGTTAAAATAAAAATTTGAGTATATATGATCTATAAATGCAATTTTTTTAATATATTTGTTGGGTTCTCTTTTTTAATCTTTCAAAAAATTGTGTCCTATAATTATAAGTTTGTCTAAGATTTAGATTAACAGAAAACCTCTATTTTACATTTATTCACAGTCAAATATCTTGTGTAAAATTGTCTTTCGTTTGTTTGTAAATGTATTCTTTTTTGTTTCCATATTGTATGTTGTGTCAATCTTATTTATGAATTTTGTATTATGAATGTCTTGTTTCCTTTCATCATCTCTAAGATTTTTGGCCATCATATGTGTCTTTAGAGATTGATTAGAATATAGATATGTGTAAGTTTTGGGGTTCTTTTCGTTAATTTTGTGCAACTATAGGTAGGGAGAAACATATTCTAATTTGGTGCATCACCCCCTTTTATATAATCCTTCATTGATTTTCCCTTAAAAGTTGTTATATTAGGTGTAGAACGAAGTTTCAAGTGTTGGTTTGGTTCAAAACTACATTCTTATTACAAAGGAAGTTGGCCTTCTCTAGAGTCTCAATCTCACTTGTCAAGGTCTCACACTAGAGGTTATTTCCATGATTGAAAAGGTTAGTTGGGGGTCAAATTGTAAGAAAGGGTGAAATTTTTTGTGATAAGAGATCTCATTCCCCAACATTTCAATACTACTATTTTGTTAAAGAATAAGTCAAGGACCACATTTAAATACTTTTAGAGCATTTATGAACATGTGTGAAAACATCATCCAATGTACAAATTAACAAAATTTTATATAAAATTTAGTTAGGACAAGTGTTCCTTAAAATATAGCTGATGAAATAGTAATAAATAGATAGAAAACAAGTAAGATAGCCTATAATTGTTCAACTCGTGGCCTAATTTGATCATACAAATTAGTAAAAACATATATAGCATGTGTGGTGTAAGAACATCTTAGTAGTTATGCAGTCTTTCATCATAAAAATATGTTTTACAACAAAACACCTATTATTTGCATGTTATATTCTATTTATTTTCGTCGATATCTTTAGTAACATGGTCTTCTATTTAATCAAAACTAGTTATGTCATGTTACGCATCAAGATATGTATCCCATGTAAACTACACATTTATTTCCAATATTATGGATAAGGTCCAAATTATTGCATGAAGGATTTGGTTCTACAAATAGTAACGTGAAGGAGAATTTGAAATATAAACCAATATGAAATTGAAATCTTGTTCTCACTTTTTGACATATTAGAAACAAGACCATAAACATGTTATGATTCAAACAATTTCTAATTTTGAAACTTATAAGATTTACTTTGAAGTCCTGTTATCTCAAGAATTGTTATGCATTTTTGTGTCATCTTAGGAATAGTCATGCATTTTCATCACATTAGTTTTACCAAGTGATTGGGCTAATTTTTTAGATTCTATTTATAAGCACATAGTTAAGAGCTTAGTGGTAGCACAAACGATTGGTTTTGCTTGGTTGTGTTGGGTTTTCCATTTAAGGAATTAACATGTCAAATTTAATTAGCATTAAGTAAATAGTTTAACAATTCAAGTCTGGCTTGTAATTGAACCAGTTGTGTCATTTCACCTAATAGCTAGCTAGTTGATTATATAGTCATTTGATTATGTCATGAGAATATACAACATAGAAGATTGGGTTCATGTTATAGAGAGTTTCTAAATGTGCTATTGTAATGTATTGTGAATGGTTAATATAATTTAATAAAGAATTAATTATGATAATAAATTAAAAATATTTATTTCTTTTCACATTTGTAGACTCATTGATAATTTAAATAATAATAAATACAATGTCAATTCCCAATGACAATGTGATGGCATCACTAAAGAAAAAATTCTCTCTAACATATTGACAAATGTAAAATCTTATTTAAAAGCAACATAATAATAAACATAATTTTATCATAGGTAATTTTTTTCCTTAAAATATAATGCAAAAATATAATTTCATATGTAGATAGTGATTATATAAACATCTATTATGACATTGCTTTGAAAAACAGAAAAGACTGAATTTGTATTGTAGAATCTTTAAATATCCTACCATAACCTCTTGTAAATGAGTAATATAATATAATAAATAAATAATGATAAATAATTTTCATCTTTGCAAAGTCATTGTTTATTTATAAATAATAAATACAGTATCCATTCTGATTGACAAAATGATATTATCCTTAATGACAAGAATCTCTTACATGTTGATGAATATAAAATAATTTTCAAAAGCAATATAATATAGAATTTTTGCAAAAAACAATATCAATCATGTCCAAATGAACTAATTTTTCCTACTCATTAAGTGCATGTACTAAGGTAACCAGACATTAAATATAAGATTTTATTTCAAATGTGCGTATGCCAGACTGACACTACGTACGAAACTCGAGATCGGCGTGGGTTCTAGTGAAAGCATGACGATTGCTAAAATATTCCACTGAATGCGGAAGGAGAAGGTTCGAGCTACCATTCCGAGTTTCAAAAACTCTCCAAGGATACGCTGATTGAATCCTTTTCATCCCAAAAAGTTACCCAAACCTTTCTGTGCTCGTCCGGATTTATTCCTCACATTACAAAACCCATTGGTTTCAATGATTATCAATCAATATACTTTTTATCAGAACTCAAATTGTGACTGGTAGATTCAGAAATTGACTCAAACACAATGGCCGGCAATCTTGAACAGTGCTTCAACATAATGCTCTTAACAGTAGAAAGCGGAAGATGTACCAATACATCGAGAGAAGTTCAATTATCTTATCCTTTTAGGTTGAATAGAAAGCTTAAGTACATCAAGTAAATGACTAACAGCTCAATATGAATTTTTCTAAGATTAGTACATTGTACTAAACATGATTTTTAGATTATTTTGAACATTGGAAATATACTGATAGTATTACTTATTTAATATTTCTATGATACCTTTCTAAATAATAGGAATTACGTTTTTAAAAAAAATATATATATATTAAAAAAACAGCTACCAATAATCGTTCCTTTAGCATTAGATACATTCCAACAATCTTTCCTTCAGCATTATCTCTCATTCTAATACCATACTCTAATACCACTAATTAGGAACTGAACTATTTTTTTTCAAATGGTACACATGGTCAAAAAACCATTACCATCCCAAATATGAATCTCACATCAGAAGAGGCTGTCAAACACTGTCATGAATCCCGAGGGAAGACACTGGATGCATTCCAACACTGAAATTATCCTCCTCGCTTTCCGAAAGTAGCATGGTTGACATCTGGAAATCTTGGAATTCATTTACCCAGTCATCATCTGTAGAATTGTCATGTTGTCCAAAGCTATTATACAGAGTAGACATTTCAATGAAATGACCAGGACTTCCCTGTAACTCAGGTAACTCATCGATTCTGAAATCTTCAGGAGAGTATTGACCACTAATTCCAGGAAAAGGAGATCCTGATTCAGCATCCATTGTAGTGTTCATTAACTGAGAATTATAGTCTGTCATGATCTCCCCTTCCAGAAATTCAGACCAAGTTCTAGGGAACTCCACTGTCTTTACAGATTCCGTAGTTTTATGGTTTGAATGATCACTGCCCACATATTTGGTGGAAACTTTTCCAATTCTGACTGCAGTTGCTTTGACGGGAATAACTTTTAATTGACCATTATCAGCTGGAGAAGCACGTTTGGCTCTTCTTTCCGGTTTCAGCGGAGTTTTCTTATGTGGCAGCGTCTTCTTATTCAGATGGGTGTTCCAGTAGTTCTTGATTTCGTTGTCTGTTCGACCAGGTAGTCGACCTGCAATCAGCGACCACCTGCATATAACAATACATGTCACACTTATATTTATTAGTCTTTCTCTTGATATATCTTAGATGATTACTGTTTATTCTAGATTAGACTGTGTAATTAGGTCAATATTTCAGATTTAGAATTGTGATTTTATGCATTAAGCTGCTACCTATTGCCAATGAGCTCATACAGTCTAATTATGGGCTCCTCTTCATCAGATGAGATCTTTGCATGCTTGGCGAAGATAATAACTAGTTTTTTCTTACTATCTCGTAGATAGTTACTGTTGTTTCTAGGTTAGACCGTGTAAGAGTTTTCGGTCAATATTTTCGATTGCATTCTATAATCTATTATAAAAATTTAGAATCATGATTCTAAACATTAACCTACTACGTATTGACAAGAAACATATACAGAAACGTATACAGTCTGATTATGAACTCGACATCGGCAGATGAGATCTCTCTTTGCATAGCAAAGATAATTACCATTATTTTTTCATAATACATCTCAGAAAATTACTGTTGTTTTTAAATTAAATTGTATAAATGTTTTGTATCAATATTTCGATTCCATTCTTTATCTATCATCAAGATCTAGAATCATAAGACTTGAGCATTAATCTGCTACCGAATGCCAATGACCACATACACTGTAGTTATGAGCTCCTCATCAAATGAAATCTTTCTATGCTTGGATAAGATAATCACTGTTGGTTTTTCCGTAATATGCTGAGATGTCACTCCTATTTCTAAACTAGACTCTGCAAGTTTGTTTAAATCAGTATCTGGTATCGCATTCCTAATCTATCTTACAAGTATATCATGACATTAAACCCCTACCTATTGCCAAGGAGCCATGCAGTCTAATTATAATCATCAATATTTCAGATTACATTCCTTAATCTTAAATCAAAATGAATCAGGACATTAAACTCCCACCTATTGCCAAGGAGGCCGTGGAGTCTGATAATGAGCTCTTCCTCATCAGACGAAATGTTTCCGCGCTTGATATCAGGGCGAAGATAGTTCAACCACCGCAATCTACAGCTCTTCCCACACCGCTTCAAACCTGAAAAGGAAATCCCATTTAAGAATAGAGTTCATAATACAGGAAATTGAAGAGTCCTTGAAGGCTGAGGGTCAACGCGTAAGTTACCTGCGTTTTTGGAGACAGATCTCCATCCAGTTTCGCCATGAGTTCTGACATATTCCTTCAGAATCATATCCTCCTTGGCAGTCCAGGCCCCGCGATTGAGGTCTGCGTCTTTTGAACAGCATGGAGATCTACCCATACTGATAATTAACGCCAGCCTTCAACGCTTGCGCCGATTTAGCCTATTATCAGCATCTATATAGAATTGCGAGGTTGCATACGAGCATCAAACGCGTGACAAACAGTCATGTCATAATAGAATATTATTTTCCCAGAGTTAGAGATACTATACAGTTTCGCTACAACAGTGTATCTGCTCATTATATTTACTGCCAAACTTTGATCACATGCTCTTCTATGACTCATTTTTTCCACCAACTGGTAAAATAGTAAACAAAATATTATTATACTAATCATGATGAGGGATACTTTGATCACATGCTCTTCTATGACTTTGCTTGGCCACCAATTTGTAAAATAATAAATAAAATAATATCATAGTCATCATGATTAGGAGTATTTGGAAATGCTGAAGATTGTTTCTTGTAGAGACGTGCTTATAAGATATTGGGTATTTTGATATGTCTTTTTTAAATACGATTTGATAATTTTAAGAAAATATCTTAATATGCAATTTTGAAAACAAGGATAGTAAATTAGTTATACAAGGAAAAAAATTAGTAAAGACAATTTTTCTTTAGACCATTACAATGGTAGAAAAAAATTCTACACAATCAAATCCAGAAACTGATACAAAATATTAGTATGGATTGTGGAAATCTAATAGATTTGAGAAATTAAGTAATACAATTGTTTATGTCCCTCCGAGAAAGTCTACACTATCTATAGATCCTATCCCTATAACTTTACATAAATTTTTGTATAGTCCAAATTATCAGCATGAAACATTATGCTGGCCTCCTTTATTTATTTTCCTTCCTTACTTTCATTTTAAGGCATTTTGCCCTCAGTTTTGAATAAATAACAGCAGTGAATAAAATTTTTAGAGCAAACAAAGGCAGATCAAAAAAAGGTGCAAGAATAGTCAATTGGGATTTCTCTTGAGTTTGCTTATGCAAAGATAGTGCATGATCATGCAAATACTATGCCATCATAAGTTTGTCATCGATTCAAAATAGACTAGAAGTTGTGCGCTAACAAATATGCAATGAAAACTTCTCTCTAACTCAAGAAGCAAACAATAAGTACATGTTATGGGGTAGGAGGTTGGTAGACAGGTCTCCAAATAAGCATGTTTAATACACAATTAATATATAAGATTAACATAATGGAATCACAATGAATCAAGTAGTTGTAAAATTGTATTAGCAAAAACTAGAGAAAAAACAATCCAAAAATGACCTGGCTTTACTACATCCTTTTTAATTCAGAAAATATTCATTAAAGATTGGTCAGATAAAATGACATTCAAACAAATTATCTTATTATAAGTATTCTATTAACAAAGTCATTTTTATTTCTAAACGAATTTATCAAATATTAGTAAAATCAAATCACATTCAATCAAGTCATCATAGTATAGAGATTCTATTAAAAAAAAAAAAACCAAAGATGTAAATTAGAAAAAGACACTAGTTATAACATCATTTTTGTAATTCATAAGAAAATTTGTAAAAAACTAGCACAATGAACTCACATTCAATCAAATCGTTATATTTTCAAGATTCTATCAACAGAAATAAAAATGTAAATCAGAAAATGACACCACTTTATAACATGATTTTTTTTAAATGAGAGAGAAATTTAATCAATAAATGAGGAGCATATAGTTTGTAAATGTCATTGTCTCAATAATTTAAATATAGACAATGCAGTTTCAGCTGCCATTCCTATAGTTTGTGAGGTCAAAAAGCGAGTACCAACTAACGTTCTCTATGTTTGATTTGAAGCTTCAAAATTTTTAATGGAGGACGCAGCGTATTGGACGATGATGAATTAAGACGCAAGCGTGTATGGTGAATGGGAATGAACCCCTACCGTCCACCACCTGTCTATTGGGATGTTAATATAAGTCGGCGATGCTTGTTTTTTCCACAGCGATGCGTATCCTTGATGCGGAGCGAATCCCTCACGTTTCATTAAATAAACTTCAGCTTTCGTCACTGATGTAATGACTTAACCTGGACGGTGGCTGGGAATTTGTTGCTCTCTCCAATATATTTTTAATTATGTGCTCTATATATTTCTAGTTTTCTATTTTTTAAAAGCGTTGATAAAGATTATTTTATATAATTTAACATTTTTTTAAAGAATTTAGCCGTTCAATACCATGGAACTTTATGAAGGAACAAGAAATGTTATTTGCTCAAAACATTTTTTTTTAAAAGGATGTAAATAAAAAATAATAAACTATTTGAGATTATGAAAGAAAACTTTCGGTTATATAGGTCTAAATGAGACATGGGATGGCATAAAATTTTAACACCTATCTTAATCTTAGGACTTGAGAAATAAATTTGTAGCTATCTCTTTGTATCCTAAATAAATTAGAAGTGTCAAAAGGACATAAGTAACATCTATTCCCACCCATTCCACCCATTCCAATCAGCAAATATCTTTGTCCCATAACTCTCTCTCTCTCTCTCTCTCTCTCTCTCTCTCTCTCTCTCTCTCTCTCTCTCTCTCTCTCACACACACACACACACACACACACACACACACCCGCGCGCGCACATAGTGGAGCCCTATCAATTTTCTCTCGCCTTGTGGACACTCGTAGTAGACAAGAATCCTCCTACTAGAAATCTATCATGTTTCTTATCTCAAGAGAGGAACAATATCTATTAGTAACACTCTCTTTCATGTCATTTGACAATCTTGTCTATTAAATTATATTATCTTGTCTATTATATTTTCATTTGTATAGGGGTTCTCCTTCATAGAAGGGATTTTTATTCACATGTCTATTTTATTTTATGTCTTCCAATCTTCTTGAGCTATTTGTGGATGTGAAAATACCAAAGAGGAGGTTTGACCAAGGAAAACAACTATAGAGCTCTCAATATTTTTCTATTACCATGTGTGTAGGTGAATAGGTCTACAGGATTGTGATTTTCTATATAGGATCTTTTGGGGTATTTATGTTTAGACAATACTATGGGTGTGCAAACATCTTTGTGGCATACTAGCATCTAAGGCCAAGAACTAAGTTGCTTAGTATCATAATATACCACTTCTATACTTTTCATTTCTATTCTACTACATTTCCATATTATTAAGCAACTAAAGTTTTACACTCTTTACTAAATTTATCATAAAATCCAATTTCAAACATTAGTTCACTTGATCATTTTCACATTAGGGTAATAAAGGGGAGTCTTCTCCTTGAGACCTCATCATATTAAGAGTAGCCAATCATCTCCTTTAAATTTTATGCCAACTCATTTTATTCAAATCTTTAATGTAATATCTTTTCAAAAAAAATTTTTGATAAATTTGAGGATGCCTTGGACCACTTCTTGAAGGCATCTCCTTCTATCCTAAATTTTTTACTACAAACATTATCAATAGATTCTCCTTTCTAAGATGACAAGTCCGCGGATGTTATTGTAGTATCTATTAACCCTAGTGGTCATAAGAGACACATTGTCCACATCACTCTAGCTAATTCATTTCAAAACGTACTTCATTATATCCATTGGATTGCATAGAAAAGTTATTCACAAGATCATTTTACGTGAGAGACACAATCTAAGGCTCCTTCAGATACAACTATAACTCATTATTGTAAGTGCACACACCTACATTTGATTAGCTAATTTTAATCAAATTTAGTCATCTCCTATGTATTATTAATTAAATAATTACTTGATTATTTAATTAATTTATGTTAGCCTCCTTGTTACCTAATTTAGTTAATTAACTATAGCCCAATTAAACAAATGTCAACTCATAGCCATTGAATCAATTAATTCCTTCTTCCTCTATTAATTTAAATAAATAGGTTTATCTATTTAAATTAATCCCTTTATTCACCTTTCCTCGATTTGGAATTAAATAATTCATTTAATACCGTTAGAGAACATGACACCTAACCTTAAACCTCACCTAACCACTCTCAAACCATCTAACCATAGTTCTAACTCAACCTAACTCACTTTCACCCATTAATCCTCACTTAATAGGCTAAATATGACTATTTAACTAATTAATCTCTTTACTAATTCTCTCTCCTCCTATCACATCCCCCTAATAAGAACACTTACCTCCTAAAGGAAGCCTAATCACACCCTAATCATTTGCACAATCCTATTCAAATTGATTAAGAAATCCAAATTCAACTTCATATCCCATCAACTCCATTTCCCTTTGTCAACTTTAGATTCTCTTACATTCCTAAACCATATTCTTCCACTTTTGTTCCCTCCAAGGAATTTTTTGCCCTTCTTCCCACTTGTTGAAATCCTTTCCTATTTCTGAAAATGGTCACATTTCTCCAAACTTGACATTTGGGATTTGAGACAAGATATACCTTTATGGTATATCTTCCCAACCGACAATGTCCTCTCATCCTCTCTCATTGTGATACTTGTCACAATGAGATGCATATAGCAAAGCACATTCCATGTGCTCGCTGTTGGATGTTGTAGATGCTCAAAAATGGTTCAAGCTTGCTAGTCTATGTGTTATCAATTTTGCATTATAATTGAAACATTATTTTCCATTCTAATTATTCATCTATGTTTCCCTTATGGTTTTCATTATATGTATGCATTGCATCTTTCATCATTGATTGGACATTTAAAATTGTTTAATTAATTACTAACATTTCTCTTATCTGGCATCACAACCATGATATATTTGGCCAAGTTGATCAAGTTTGCATCATCATTGAAACATTCCTTGACCAATCCTAAACATTCCTAAACAAATCCTAAAATTCATAAACCAATCCTAAGCATTCCTAAACAAGTCCTAATCAATCCTAAACCATGTCAAATCTTCCTAAATCGGTCCAAATCAATCCTAATCCCATCCTAATCAGTCCAACATCATTTCAAACATATCCGATCATTCTTGAATCAATTCTAAGGCATCGAAAAAGTTCATCAATGCCTGATCAAATCACTATCAAACTAGCATAACCCTGTTGAATCCTTGTTTATCTTACCTGTATCAATTTTCAATATCAAATTAGTCAATGTCTTATCAATCCTGTCATCACCAGTTCTTTTAATGGCATTGTGAAAGATCACTAATGTTGTTTCCAATCAACCTTATCCATTAATTTTCAACCAGTCAATTCAAGATCATTGTCAAAGATTATCGGTGCCTTGTGATCATCAACCTGATCCAAGTTAATTTAATAGCATTGCCAAAGTTCATCAATGATGTTTTTGTATCCTCATAATCAATTTTTTTATCATTATTTGAGCGCATTGTCAAAGTTCATTGATGCCTCTTGATTATTAGGATTATTTTCTAACCATCATAAAGATGATCAAATTTGATTTAATTTCATGTCCACATCATCAACTCGGTCAATCACTACTTAATTTCTCTTCTAGATGTAGATAACCCATACTCTATCTATGTTGACAAGTGGCCTGATGATTATAGCATAGAGGTTGTCATTTATGGAAACACTACTCATTGGCATGATCACTTGGAGTCCAGTTCTACTTTGGGTGTTCCCATTGGAAACATGACTAAGTTCAGGAAGCAGTTGACCCATACTCTATCTATGTTGACAAGTGGCCTGATGATTATAGCATAGAGGTTGTCATTTATGGAAACACTACTCATTGGCATGATCACTTGGAGTCCAGTTCTACTTTGGGTGTTCCCATCGGAAACATGACTAAGTTCAGGAAGCAGTTGATAGGGTACAATTGTACATTTTCACCTGGCAATCACAATATGTGAATAACTAAGTCTTGCGAGCTTAGATGAATATTATATGAGCTGGAACAGACCTTTACTTAAGCTCGCGTGTATTTTGGAGTTGACTAGAGAGAGTTACAACTTCATGTGGTTACACAAAGATAGTACAATAATATAACAAGGCACTCAAGAGGTTGTGATGTTTAATGGAGTAATATGGGGACTCAATGAGTGCTACTTTGGATTTGGTTTGGGTCCTACCCTATATTTGTGGAGATATGATCGCCAACTATGTATTTTATATTTGAATATGTGTTGGACATGTTTTATCATGTATTTGTGATTTGACTGGAAAGATTATGAGATTAACTATATATACTTTGAGATACAAAGTTATGAGGGTGTGTCTACATGCATTGGGATGTTAGAATAATACAAAGAATATTGTGAGCTATCATTAGAACTTATTTGGCATAATAGATGTTTTTTTGGTTCATTTTTTTTGTTATATAACACTTGTGTAATACTGGATAGAAAGTCCTTTGTAAGAGCAGTAAGCTCCATTTTGTTTTCACCTCTAACAAGGTTATAGAATCCTAATAGGGTCTATCCTCTAAAAAGGACTTGAACTAATGTGATATTCTTTTCCTAATAGGGAAATTTCTCCTAACATGGATGCAATACTTTAAGTGCATCATTGTGGGTATCATCCCCAACAGAGTTTTCCCTTAGCTAGGGTTTCCTCAAGAAAAAAATATGGTTTTATGAGCTATTTACTTTATGAATGTATTATTCTTATTTCACTGATTGTTTGGTTAAGTTTAAATTGGTATAAAAGTAAGAAAATTGTCACAATATTGATTCATTGCTCCCCCCCTCTCAGTATTATTTTCTCCTACCAACTAGTTTCAAAGCGCAAGGTCCTTGAAAATAAATCCTAACAACTTAAGGGAGATCTAGAAGGATTCAGACATTTTGGAAGAAAAATTTGAGACAATAATATAAGAATTGGATAAGGATAATACTAAAAATGTTGAATTAAATCATAATCTAAAGAATGTTGAAGACGTTATCAAAAGACTAAAAGAGAATATTGACATTTTAAACAATAAAAGGAAAGAACTTGATGAGAAGATGAGGGAACCTAAGAATGATTATCTGATCTGATCAAAGAAATAAAACATGAAAAATGATACTATGAAGAATGAGTATGAGATAATCAATGTGCAAATGAATAAATAAATTCAACAAGTGAAAGAAGAAAAGAGAAAACTTCAAGAAGCCTAGAAGTGTGCAAATATACAAATGGGAAGAAGGCAACTTGAAATCAATGATGTCAAAACCAATTATGAAGAACTGTAGAAGTAAAATAACATCATTAAAGAAGAGCTTGTTGAGGCAAATAATCATATAGAAAAACTTCATCCTAACAATAAAAAGTTAGGAGTTCACTTCAATACAACTGAATGTTCCAAATCTGAGGAGAAGAGATCTGAATGTAAGACATATGAGATACACAATCAACAAGAAGAATATAATCAGAGGGAGAAGATCAAACCTTTCATAGGGAGATTCTTTAGATGCAACAATTTTGGTCACATGAAGAAGGATTGTAAAGGCAAGAATGTTTCCAAACCTTTTTCTGGTTATTGCTTTAATTGTTGGGCATATGGACATAGAAGAAATGAGTGTAGAAAAATATATTATAGATGAAAGAGTCAAGATTTTGTTAGGGAACCTCCTACATCCAATAACATAAATTTCCACAAATACAATAATCTTGGGAACATTACAAGGAATTATACATTACAAATTAGGCAAGATATGATTTAGCCTAGAAGGCTGCCCATTACTTATTTCAAGTGCAACAATAAGGGATATATATCCAAATATTGTAGATATAATGAACTAGTTGAAAATAGTAGACTACTGATAGAAAACAAAAGTAGAACATAGATACTGTGGAAAGCTTGGCAGAGAATAAGGTTGAGTTTGATAACATTTTAAGAAAAGAAGGAAGAAAAGGTAATAGCAAAGTATGGAAGGAAAAGAACCAGAGTGAGTCAAATGGTGATGGCGAGATAGTGGATACCAATATATATTTCCCTAATGCTAGTGTCTCTATTTCAACCTAATTGGGGAAGCAAGACATTAGGGGGAGATTTGGAGAAATATAACAGTAACCTATCCAACCCGTTGTATACAGAATGAGTTGATGTGAGCTTATAGACAAACATGATTATGTATCTGAAGTTTATATCTATGTCACATGGTTATAAATATAATACTTAATGATCGCCAAGGATGATAGATGACTCGATCATTGCAGGCTTACTGATTCATCAAGAATTGTATAAATTTGGACATTGCAATGTATAAGTTCATTAATTCTCATTCTTTTTAATCACCATTAGAACAAGAACTAAAGAAGATCAGAAGAGAAAGGAAAGGTGCTAAAGAATTTCTATAATCATTGGGTGCCCATATCCAATCTCATCAAGGGGTCAATGAACAAAGTTGGGTACCAATTCCATGGAAGTCTTGTAGAAATGAAAGATGCCACTCGAAATGGGCACCCATTTTAGGTTCAGGAGCCCCGATCCTAAATTCAAAAAATGGGTGCACATTTTTTTCAAAATGGGTGCCTGTTTTCTTCAAAATGGGTGCCCGTTTCTTATTTTTTTACTTTTAGAACTAAAAATTTATTTAACACTTCATTAAAAAATAAAAAAATGGGTTCCCGTTTATGAAGACATGAGTGGGAAGCACACATCCGCCTTGGATTTTTTTCCAAAATTAGTTTGGTTTAGGCTTGGTAGAACCAATCCTATGCCTTGACCTCCAAAAATTTGGTTAAGGCACTGGAATGTCATATTTTTACCTTGTAATTTTTGAGGGCCTTCCTGATCGTATTTTTTTAGGAAACAAAAATGTAAATTTCATAGTGATGTGATTAGTTTTACTATTTTTCATTATTTATTAGTTAAAAGTGGTACCTAAACATAAAATAGCGAGGTTCACTAAAACTTTAATAACTTTTTTGTTTTTATGTTTTTCAGAAAATAAATTATATGACATCAATCTAGATACAATTCTCTTGAAGATAATTAATTTTTTTTTTTTTAAATATGAAATTCTCATCAAATTATGGTGGTCGTACACGAAAGGTTTTGAAAATATTTTTTTATAGTCAGTTAAAAATTAATAAAAAAAATATATTCAATAAAAAAAAAGGAAAAATATGGTCATCAATATTTGGTGTCTTACCTGTATTTCCCAATAAGGATTTGCAAAAATTTATTTATTTAAGTCAAAATACGGTGGTCGTACATGACTATGGTATGGTCCTGAAAACATGCATTTTGAAAATATGGGTTTTAAACATTCCTGCTAAAAAGCAATTTAGACCATGTGGGTATTTAAATAAATTACATATTGAAAAGTAGACTCCAAGAACTATATTTTATATTGCTAATTTTTTTTTAGATTCAATCTCTAAGTACCCCTCAAATTTAGACATCAATTGATAAGAAATTTTAAAAATAGGGAAAACACTTCCACTTTTTTCACAAAAGTGGGACTCAACTTCTTGCAACCACCCCAAGTAAAAGGTATTTTGATCTTTTTGAGCTTTCTTTACTATGGATACATCAATTATGTTTTATGTTAGTGAGATGCGAAGGTAAAAATTCAAGAAACACCCTTTCTAATCCACAAAGGATGATTCTGAAGCAGGGTTTTACAAATGCCATATGGTGTGATTTATGTGGAAGACATTATGGCATACATTCACTACAAGTATGAGATAATAGTGGACTTTGGGATCATAAAGAGGAAGGAGGACATGAGTAAGGATGATGGAGCTTGGGAGGATGAGTTCACTCATTTGAAAAATCTTAGTATCATACAAATGGCAGAACTATATGAGTTTGATGAAGAAGAATGGATCAAGATCATTCTTAGTAGAACCCATGACCAAGCTCTATGGATAGGAGAACATCCTTTTAATATTTACAATGATTTGATTCATGATGTGATTGTATTTGATAATACTAGCATTATCCTTGCTATAGAAAAGAACACAAAGAAACAAGTAGAAATCCTAATGCACTCTTTAAAGTGGGAATAGATGGAAATGACAATTGCAAACATCTTTATGCAAGATGTGAGATTAATTTTCAATAATTTTGGGATACAAAGCTCACCACAATAGCTGACCCAACTCTCTCTTGTTGGGTATAATCATGATGGCATAAAAAATGTAATAGGGACATATATTGTAAAAACTCCCAGCCATATTTTGCAACTGGATTCTTCACCACATGAAGGGATTTCTCTCTATTCATAATGTACAAAATTAGACTCTCATACAATATAGGAGATGAGTGTTTCTTTTAATTGTCCCCTATACTATGATTCAATGGGAGAAGCCAAACAAAAGGGAATTAAAATACTATGATCATGTTTGAAATGATTTAGAATAACAAAGTGGTAGCTGAAGAGACTCCCAAATTTAACATCTAGGGTAATAAAAATCATAATAACCTCTATAAAAATTAACCATGGCTTTATCAGAGAATTTATCTC
>BSBK01008070.1:2500-124407 GCA_027943335.1 Chamaecyparis obtusa | reverse complement strand
ATAATATTTTGTAAGGGAAAATATATCACACATTTGTTTACCTAAATATTTATTAATGCATAATTTACATATAATAAATTTTAAAATATTTTAAAAATATATATAAATGAGAATAAATATATATTATATTATATCATATATTTACAATATTTTTATTTACATTAGAAAAAAGTGAGTTATATACTAAATAAACTCATGTAATATAATTTAAAATTTAAAATTTTTAATATACAATTAATATAAAAAAGAAAAAGATTAATGAAAATCCTAATTAAAGACAGAAACAAAAATTGTTTCCAAGCCGAAAACTATGCAATATGGAAGGAGCAATGCATTTTCATTATATTAAATATAAAGTGTACAATAAATAACAAACATGGTAAATTTTAATTGGTTCACTCCTCTAATAAGACTTCAAATGATTTAGCCAATCAATGATAGAAAAATGATTTTGATAAATTATAAAGTTAAAAATATTGCATCTAACTTTACAAAATATGAAATTTATTACAAAATACAAAATACAAAAAATTATAATTGGTCTAAATAGTTTTATTTAATCACTAGTTAACACTAAAAACTCAAAAATGGATGCAATAGTACTTGCTTAGCCTATCGGCAAGTACTAATAAGAAGAAGCCAATATACTTAAATGATAACTTCATTCTTAACTCCAACCCTAATCCTTATTGAATTTCAAACCTAAACCACTTTGTGAGGTGATATAAATCTCTAGATTAAAGCATAAAGATATCCTCATAAAATATCATAGTTACACTATCGTTGGGGATGGCAAAACGACAAAATGGGGGGATGAGTTTTCAGGATGTTTGGAAAAAGGGCCTTAATTCAGGGATGACAAGGGCACAATATAAACTACACATTAAGCCCCTGATGAACCATCCTTGATTTCTTTGACTCAATTCATTTAGGTGCTTACATGAACAAACTATACTAAAGCACAATTCTATCTATAGTTTTGGTTGAGGATTGTATGCCCCCTGAGTTTGAATGTAGAAGTGAGTATGGCACTACCCATTTGACTAATTAAAGGGTTAGAATTTGGTTCATTCCTAGGAATGCTCTAGAACAGTATAGATCAAAATGGAGGCTCAAATCTAAGAAGGTTTTTCATGGGTTTAGATGCTCGATCCTCAACTATGAATCGAAGTCTCCTAAACAAAGTTATATGCCTTCTTTCTTTCTGATCTTTTCTCTATTCCTAGCCTGAGTGTATAGCCATTAGCTTATCTACTCTCCTAGAGGTAAGTTTGTTCCTTAGATTAAGTAGGTGGATGAAACTATAAGTAGACTAGTTCCTCTCTAAAGCTAAAGAATTAGAAACCTGAGATAGAAAACAAATGGATAGTGTGGTAGTCATGTTGATTTCTATCCATGATAGTTCTACCACAAAATTGTGTCCTCCCATGCTATAGTTTTGATATCCACCTTTACTACAAACTTATAACCCCTAAGAGTAAAAAATCTAATCCACTCAGTACAAATATTATAGGTAGTTTCAACATCATACATGTTATCAATGCACCTGAAGAACCCTTCCTACAACTCATCATCTTGAATCAATGTAACTCAACTAGGCCTAGGCATGTACTACTTTAGATTCAATGCATTAGCTACCATGTGCAAGGGAGAATTTAGGCTATCCCATCTATGCTGAATAATAGGTTGAATGTGCTCATTATAGAATGCTAAAGTGGGGCCCTTCTCTTTTACAAATTCCCTCATCTATTCAAGCATAGAATTCATGCACTCATACACCTCTCCAAGACTAGGTGCATCCTCATATCCATATCTAATGACCTAGAAATTTAGAGCAATGAGAGAGACTGTATATTTTGCATTACTGGATGAAATGCATCACTCTTCACTATCTCCTTCACCCTCCTCCCCTTATCTATCCTGGCCTCATCCCACCAATTCCAATCTTGCATTATAACCATTAAGTTTGTAGTGGCTCTTGCAAACTCAAGCATTCTCTCTAAGAGAATGAAATTTCTGATCTCAACTGGTTTCAAGAACTCCCCTACACAAAGCTCAAATCTCTACACAAAGCTCCTAAAGAGTGCATGTGAAGTGTGGTGGTTGGATATAAACATTTTCACATCTTTCACATCGCTAACCACTCCTCTAATCAAGTCAATCTTCTCCATGTCCTTGAGTGCATTATTCATAGCATTTACACAATATGGAGTCCACTTGGAAATATGTTTGTATGTTGCCTCAACAAGATTCCCTAAAGCTCTGTACACATGTGTTTCATCTATCAATACTTGGACCATATTTTGTGGCCCAACCTCCTCAATACCTATCCAAAGGATGTCAAACTAAAAATTAGCATCTTTTCAATGCCCTAAACAATCAACTTCCCTGAGAAAGAATGGGCCCTCTAAGCATGTAATTATGACATTGATGATTGGATGATGACTAGAATGTACATGTCCACCCATTCATAATTATGATGCAGCTAGACTCCTTCCAACATGCCCTCATCATCTCCATCCATGTACTAATCTTCGCATAGTTTTCATCCAAGATCATAAGGACTCTTTATAGTAAGTAGATTGAGCTACATAAAATTAGATGTCATTGGCAAAGAAGAACTTCCCAATGGCATCATCTATATGTTCCTTCAAGTGCACATTGAACAAATTAGCAATGGGGTTACTTTGCATCTTACATTTCCCCTTTCCCTGTTGTGATTCAACCACAATACCATGAGTGAATAAAGGTCTTAAGGCTAGATATGACATTTTTCTTGCTCTCTAAAGTAATGTACGAGTAAAATTATGTGGTTGCCCTTGTATTTTTAGCTATTTCATCTATTGAATAGTCGGAATATTTTTCCTACTAGACAAGGTAGTAGGCATTCCAACTAAAATGTCATTTAGAACATCCCAAAGCTTGTTGAACTCAATTGTGTAATGCATATATTTAATCTCCTTAAAAAATTGGAGCTATAATTCTTGTTGCAAAGACTATCTAAGAGGAGATTTGGGATCATAAGGACCCCTAGTCCACTCTACCAAAAGCTTAGAGGGGAAATTAGTAGCAACTAGTGCACTAGCCATGGAACTAATTTGGCCTTGTGGATTTGGCCCATGCTCATTCCCCTTGTCCTCATGCACTCGTTTTCATGCTTTGATTGACTTGCACCATGAGAATTAATTTCCATCTAATGCTCACTCATCTCATGACTATGGGAGCCAATTTTGATACTGCATTTCGCAAAACAAAAAAAATTCAATAAGCACATAGTTTTAGCCTAGGGCCTACTTTAAAATTAAAAAAATTAGAACTCTATATTTTAGATTTTTTTAACAAATTTCAAATTATAAAATGAAATCTAAATTAATTTTTCCAATCTTAACTCTTGAGGACAAAATGGAGAATCATAATGATTCTTCATTTTGCCCGCAAGATTCAACATAACTTCTAATTTAGAAAGTTAAATAACAAAAAATGAACTAACATTGAAATTTGAAATAGCATTGAACAAAAAGAATTATAATTATAACTACAAATGGATTTAACATAAAATAAAAAATAGTTAAAAACCCTAGCTTGTGAGCTAGAAAAATCTCTTCAACAAGGTGAAAAATCTTCCTCCTTTTCTTATTCTTCCTTCTTATCACTCCTCTTTTACTTGTAATCACTCATTTCACTCATCCAATCACTCTTTTCTCATCTCTTCACTATTCTTCTTGTTGTAGAAAACAATTAGAAATGAAAAGCTTAGTCAAAATGAAGCTTTGAAGGTTTTTTGTAGGCTTTCAAGGCCTTAGATAGGCCTCACATCCACTTAGGGTTTGACTAGAACCCAAAAAGATATTATTTATAAAAAAATTGATTGCAAAAAATAGTCACCGTCGAGGGATACTAGGACGTCCCTAGAACATTTGAGGGATGCGAGAGCATCCCCATTGATGCTATAGGGACATCAAGATGTCCCCACATCCTAACACTAATTGGGCGACTGACGAGTAGTGCCATGAGAACTTAGGAACAATGTAGCCACATCTTGGGGATGTCTATGTTCTAGGAATGGTTGCATTTTGGGGGCACGTGACCCTGTATTAGGCCTTACAGGAGAAATTTAGGGCATGGCTTCTTATCTAGACAACAGTCTTGCTACTAATCTCCTCTATAAATGAGTCAAATGAAATGAGTAAGATATTACACAATATTTTGAGACAATATCAATCCATACAATCAATCTAAATTGTGAGGAGTAGTTGAAATAGACAAATAATATTTAATATGGGGCTATTAAAACACTTGGTGAATGAAAATAGTTAGACATAATAAATTCATTTGAAAATAGTTAGACATAAGAAGTTACATAAATTAATTAGGATGTGTCTGAGATTAAACTATTCTATGGGAAAAAAGAGAAGTCATTTTTAATCCCATAAAATGCTTACTCGAGTAGACAATTACATTCACGCTAAGACAATACATATATGAATGACCCAAAAACCCTAACGAGAATTGTTCCCCAGAAACCGCAGTATCAAACAATTAACAAGGTAAAGGAAAAATACCTTGTACTAAAATTCCTTTGAACACCATTAGAAAATGCTCACAGGTTTTTAAGTTTCATCTCAAGCTTGGATCATACTTTCAAAGTGTTCGAACTAATGAAACTAGAAGAATTAGGCCCGGATCACTCTTAAGTAATGAAATTACATTTTCTGATGATCATTATTAAATTCAACACTTAGTTTTGAGAAAGGATTCAAAACACAAATTGATCAAACTTAATGATTATTTCAATAAATCAAAAACATAAATGGACCAAAATTAACTGCAAATACATGGTGACATCAATCTATAGAACTAATGCCACAATCTAATATGTACTCACATTCTATCATTCTATAAAATTTTTAATTTGAGCTCCAATAATCAGACCCTTTCCCACTAAAATTAGTTGATTAACTTGGTGAATATTTATCCAACTTATTGGTATATATTTTTTTATTAAAAGATATTCAATGGTCAAGTAATTGATAAATCTATATCAATTGGTTGCATGGTTTTGTACGTTGCTTTGAAAAATTTAGTTAGTATGATAAAGATACATTATATAATAGTATGAATTAGTAAAAGTTGACCCTTATGACCTATTAGATAGACAAGTAAATTTGTAAAAACAGGAAGCTTATTATACATAATAGTTTCTATTTCATCAAACTATAATTTGCTAGTTGAAATCTACAATTTAGAAATCCAAGTGACACAGAGGGTCAAATAAAGAATAATCATGATCTAGCATGTATCAGTTAAGGTTGAACCATCAAATTTTGGAAGAAACCTAATTCAAGAGTTGGTAGTTCAATATCTCATAAAAATTAAAACTGAAATTTGGAATTATAGTTTAAAAGTTATGATAAATAAAATTAAAATACTTATCATAATCTTTAATTAATTTTATTAAATCATATGTGTGTGTGTGTGTGTGTGTGTGTGTGTGTGTGTATTTCTTTGTGTGTGATATACTTGTTATTAATCAAATCAATTATTATATTTCTAAAACCTTTTCCTTAAAATATCTTTATATATATCAAATTTTTATAGGTTAAAATTTTTCAAAAATGTTAACAAATTAGTTATAAATTATTATACATTTTTCATAATAAATGTTACACCTATATATTATTATTATTCCAAAGCCAAAAAAATAGTTATAAGAAATGACAACCTTTCTTTTACTATAAATACTGCTCTTTTAATGATTGCTATAAACAAAATTTAAATTTGATATCTCTCCAAATCTTCTATATAAATTTTATTTTTTCAAAAAAGAATGGTAGTTTGTGTATCTTCACAACAACATAGTAATTGTTTATATTATAAATAATTCAGAACATCTTCATGATGTTTTTATTCATCCATTTACTACTGGTCTAGCTTTTCCTTTGGTGATGTTTAAGCACATTGATCAATCAATGCTTCTCTTATTTTGAGAAATGAAAGAATTACACTTGTATTCTAATCTAGTGAATGAATCAAATCAAAACAATAGGTTTTATTTACGTGGCATGGCGAGAGGAGGGAGTTGTAGAAGAGGAAGTAGTTCCATACGAGTTTTAGTAGAAGTCCCTACGAAGAATCTAGGAAGCACATGGAATGCTGCCACAGTTGGCCTTTGTGCCTCCTAGCTGCTGCATACTTGATAGCACATTATTTACACTGAACCTTGGCAATACAGTCTTCTGGTTTGAGGAAACAACATTAGTTTATGTCGATGAAGGACATGGAATGCTGCCACAATTGGCCTTTAAACCACTTAACTGCGGGAATATGATCTTCTGGTTTGAATAAACAATGCTTGTGCCAGTTGATGAAGGACATGGAATGCTTCCACAGTCGACCTTTAAACCACCTAATTGTGGGAATACAATCTTTCAGTTTGAGGAAACCACATTTGTGTCAGTTGATGATGGACATGGAATGCTACCACAATCAGCCTTTAAGCTACCTAACTGTGGGAATATGGTCTTTTGGCTTTAATAAATAGTGTTTGTGTTTGTTGATGATGGACATGGAATGTTGCCACAATCGGCCTTTAAACCTCCTAAGTGCTGGAATACCATCTTCTGGCTTGAGGAAACAGCGTTTGTGTCGATTGATGATGGACATGGAATGCTGCTGCAATCAGCCTTTAAGCTACCTAACTGCGGGAATACGGTCTTCTAGCTTGAGGAAACAATGTTTGTGTTGGTTGATGATGGACATGGGATGCTACCACAATCGACCTTTGAACCTCCCAACTACTCCATATTTGATAGCACATTATTTACAATGAACCTCTGGAATACAATGTTCATGCTAGTTGGTGAAGGACATTGAATGCTACCATAGTCAGCCTTTAAGCCACCTAACTACGGAAATACAGTCTTCTGATTTGAGGAAACATCATTTGTGTGAATTGACGAAGGACATGGAATGCTGCCATAGTCGGCCTTTAAATAGCCTAACTAAGGGAATACAGTCTTCTGATTTGAGGAAACAACGTTTGTGCCTGGTGGTGGAGGACATGGAATGCTGCCACAATCTGCCTTTGAACCTCCCAATTGTTCCATATTTGATAGTGCATTATTGTTGTTCGGCGGACTTGGGAGGTTATATTGAGCAGAGACATGGACTATAAACATAAGGAGGAGCACAACAAGCAGTGTGTTTAAATTCACGAGCACCATACTTCTGATTGTTGGGGCACAATATTTACTAAATCAATTGTAGAGAAAATGTTAGTAATCAGGTTGTGGATGAAAACTCAGATGATATCTAGTGCACTATTGTGGCCAATTTATAGGAGGAGCCATAACTTATGACCATACCTCAAAATGACTTTATTCAATAGAGACACATTCAAAGTTCTATTGCGTATTGGAAACAAAAAAGTGTAAGAATATCTTTGTCTTGAAACTTTTTTGGTAAACCATTTGTTATTCAAATTCCAGTCATTGACTGAGTAACTCTTGCATTTAGTGCTAAATTAAACATGCATTAATAATTTTTATTGTAGATGCTACTATTTGAACCGGATTTTACCAAGACGCGTGCCACGAGCAATTATTTGGCATTAGTTGAGATACTACTGAGTTCAAGTAATCTTGACCAATGGGAATCAAAAAAAATTTAGACGACATGATACAGTTATTCAAAATATTTTATAATATGGGTTCTTTTATAAATGAATAGATGTATAAGGTATTTACAGTACAGACCTATAAAACTAACGTGACCATCTAAATTCACATTCTATAAAAATGTTTTATGCATCAGAATTGTTTAACTTGGCTTCTTGTGCGTTTGCTGCCCTTACATTAAAATTTAATAATTTTTAAGAGTTTTAAATATCAATATTCTTCGTTGGGTTTGGCAAATCTAGGTCATTTAGTTATTCATTACGAATATTGTTGCAAACTATCTATATTAGTAACTAGCACATGCACCCTAATGAGGTGCAATGGATATATTGATAGTAAAATATATATTTTAATTACATTTTGGAGCTAACATGAAAAAATTTGTAGTAGTAATTTTTTTGATATACATACATACATACATACATACATACATACATACATACATACATATATATATATATATATATATATATATATATATATATATATATATATATATATATATATATATATATATACATATATATACATACATATATATACATACATACATATATATATACATACATATATACATACATACATATTATATATGTATATATATATGTATGTATGTATATATGTATGTATGTATGTATATATGTATGTATGTATGTATGTATATATATATATATATATATATATATATATATATATATATAT
This sequence comes from Chamaecyparis obtusa, assembly GCA_027943335.1. Taxonomy (NCBI): domain Eukaryota; kingdom Viridiplantae; phylum Streptophyta; class Pinopsida; order Cupressales; family Cupressaceae; genus Chamaecyparis; species Chamaecyparis obtusa. Next base: position 116,029 of record BSBK01008070.1, on the reverse strand, counting down.
ATATATATATATATATATATATATATATATATATATATATATATATATATATATATATATATATATATATATATATATATATCTCAATTCGTTTCTTGTTTCTATGTATTTTCATGCATACCTATTTTTTGTTATAGAAAATACAATTTTATATATGTATATACATATTAAATAGATAACTGGTGTACACACTAAAATGGTGCACTTCTATGAACCATTACATGCAAGGTTGCTCAAGAATGAGGCCTCACAAAGCGGCTCATAGCTCTCTATGCATGGAGTTGCAAGATTGAAAATTGCTCTCAGCTAGAGCTACAAGCTTGTAACCTTGCTAGTCAACCATACAATGAGAGATTCAAGTGAAGACAAGGGCAACAATGCCAATATCTCCAAGAATCCAAATATGCAATGCAATGCAAATCTAAATGAGAATGCAATCTAAGCTATGAAAGAAAAGTACAAACTATGCTATGAAAGGAAAGAACAAGTATTACCAAGCCTTCCTAATTAGACTATGTGAGCTTATTCTATTGCATAAAAGGAAACTAAGCTAACAATGCCATTATCATGCAACTATGAAAGAAATATGCAACTACAATGAAATGCAACAAGTCTTCAATGTCTCCAAAATGCACCTAAAACCTGCAGTATAACAATAGCATAAAAACATGGATATATGCAAATGAAGGAGAGAGCTCTCCTTTTATAAGAAATGAGGTGAAATGGACCATGGAGATTAAGAGGCAAAAAGTCTTAATCGGCGGTGGAGGTTGAAAGAGGAGCAATCCATGTGCACAAGTATCCTCCAATAGGAAAATAAGAGTTGACTTTATGTCCATATGAGACAAAAAGTGCTTTTCTCCTTTTTATAAAATAGGAATAATGCTTTATTTGTGCAACTTAGGATAAGAGGAAAAGGTGGGCTTTTTATTTAATCAAAAGCGGAGGAAATATTCCTTTTAATCAAATAAAGACTTAGGATAAATGGTTAGCCCAAGGATAAAAATCCAATATATGATCGAATTTAAGATTTGATCAAGAAATTGATAATGTTGAAAATATTGATTATTGATAAAAATGATTCAGGATTGATAAATTGAATAAATGGGGCCCAAAGTCTAGGCGACCATTTTTGGGTGCATACAACTGGTACAACTAATAGAGAAGTAACTATCTGTTAGAAAAGAAAATCTGCATTTTGTACTTTAAAAACTATTTGAACAAACAATGTCTTCCAAGGTAACCCTCGAGATAGGGTACCGAAACCCTAGTTAAGGTTTATAAAATAATAAACCTTGTTTTTTCCTTTTCAACAAATGTCTATCTTACATCACACAAATTCAAACCCTTACTTTAGGGTTTATAAAAAATAACAATATTTGCAAAAAATAATAATTTACAAATCTTTCAGAATATTTCTGCAATTCCTTTTGCTAAATATTTCCTCATTATTTTTTAAATCAAAACTAATTCCTTTTCAATTTACCATAGGTGTCATTTCACATTTTCCATAATGGTAAATCAAATGTAAAACCAACACATTGATTCAACATTTCATCCTCAAACTAAATTCTGATTGACATAACTTTCGAGCAATACAAAACAAAACAAAAATTCACCCGCTACTGTAACTAAATCCACAGTAGATAAATCTAACTGAACCAACTAAAATCACTTTTCATCATGGATTTTACCGTTTTAGACTTGATATTCTTCAAACTGAAATAGGTCAAAGTGAAGTACCTAGTGAAGTGAAGGAATAAAAAGCACCTATAGATATGACCAAAAAAACACCACCAAATCTGGCAAAAAAAACCAAAAATACCTCTGAACAAATCGTCGTTCCATGATGATTAACATATTAGAAACATAGAGGTAAAAACCGATTGCAAGGTCCACAGTAACTGATTCCCAAAGAGCCATGGTGGCAGCTTAAGTTAGGTTTTCATAAACTTTACTGAAAATAATGATAAACTTTGCCCCTTTTTTTTTCATTCAAGTCAAGCCCCTAAAACATAATGAATAATGTTTGAAATCAACAAAGCATAATGTAATCATGTTCAAGTCCGCTTGCAAAAGTCAAGCATCGACATAATCAATAACCTACTTGTGGATGCCAAGTCACAATTTCAACTAATCAAATACCACATAACCTGATACTATCATCATTCACTTGCCTTTAACCATAGATTTGCAGCTAAAATTATCACGAGCTGTTGGCAGAGCCATCATGTATGTTTTAAGTTAATGTAGCTTGATATCATTTACATTATGTCAAGTGGTTGTGACCACTAAGTGCGTGGTTGCACTTTAAAAATCAATATAATAGAATATATATATATATATATATATATATATATATATATATATATATATATATATATATATATAATTTTTAATCAAGTGCTTGGTGAGAACTTAAAACATCAACCACTTAAATATGTTTATCCAAATCAAATGCACATTGTAAGCACATTCAAATGTGCCTCATTAAAAATATCAATTAGAGATTCTCATTAATGTAACAAATTAATTATCCCACCAAAAATATTCAAAGCTGAAATATAACTTTCTCACAAGCAACTGATCATGTAATGAGACAATATTCTACACCAAGGAATCAAGTACTTGTGCATAGACCTGTTAACATCAAGAATTAATCTACAAGGATATTGAATGCATTAATAAGCATGATCAAACTAAACTAAATATGGAAGCCACAAGAATCATGTTACTAAATCAGAATAATGCCACAATGACTCTTTTTCGTCATCAAGGACAAACACAAGGAGCAACAGACTCCCCCTTTGTCCTTAATGGAAAAAACCATCAAACATTGAATCAAGGCAGATATAAAGCTGCAACTATAGAACAACTATAGAAATATGATCAAATCATCAATGGGTCATTGTAACAAATCAAAATCATACCAGAATAGAACCAAAACCAAACTAAACAATGTTTCAAAGATCAGAACCAATATGCACTAGAACCAAAGATATCAGAAATTATCAATCAAAATATGTCAAATGAATATGCCTTGTCAATTGAATATGCCAACAATAGCATAAAAAAAATACCACCTATCAAAGATGAATAAGCCAATAGTCCAAAACAATCAAGATATGTCAGATAATCAGAGATATTCAATGATTCTTCTCCCCCTTTTTGTCTGAAGGACAAAGGGTAACACAGAGCCAATAAATTGGAAACTAGAATGATCATGTTGCATGATATGTCAATAAGCAGCAAACACTCTAGTGTAGCAACCAAATATTGTTGTTGGATGGCCAAGCTCCCCCATAACCTTGGAGGAAGATTAAAAGATTGGGAGATAACTCATTTGCATGTGCGGATCCACAACATTGAACCATCTCTACAACAAGTAGTTATGACCAAATCAAATATGAAAGAAATTAAAGAGACAAACTAATGGATTGTGGAAATTTGATCAAATATATAATTCTTATCACAAATTTCATATGAAAACAATGATTATTGAACTTGTGAACTTAAAAATAAAACTAAAATGAATAATTGAAAGAAGATTTTTGAATTAAAATATGAAAATAATGTAGATGAAGTTAAGCTCAAATGGGACCATTTTAGTATTGATAAAGCTATTTGTAATTTCATTAAACACGATATAGAAACTCCTCATGCTCTTAGGACTAGAAAATTATAGGGGGATAATTATTATGGTATTTCTTCCCATGAAATGAACTTTTAATAGTAAAAAGAATATATAAATAAATGTTATTATCAAAAGTTACTATAGATATGAACAAAACACCCTTTGGATATTATTAAAGTCCATAAATAAAATTAGAGAAATGGATAGACATACAAGGAGAGATATAAGAGGATATAGAGGGCACAAAAGAGGGAATATTGGGATCGTTGCCTAGGCACTAAGAAATGGAGAAGAGGTCCATAATGTGTATCCAAATCAAGGTACAATATACATCTAGGAGTGTCCTAGCCAAGGTCATGTATGTATATCTTGAGGCATGTGTGGTTTTGTTTAAGAACCATCTCCTCTTGAAATGCTTCCTTACGATGGACAACTTGGATTTGTGATTATTCCTCTAAGTAATGTATGGTAGTTCTTCATTTATAAACATATAAAATATATTTGTATTAAATAAATTACCTTTGAAACAAATGTAATATTACATAAGAATTTTATATCAAATTAAATAATTTCCTTTCATCTAAATACAAAATTACATTAACACACTAATGAAATTATATTTTCAGAATAATCATTCTTAAATTCAGCGCATAGTTTTGAGAAAGGATTCAAAACATAAAATAATCATATTTAAAGAGTGATTGCTTCAATATATCAACATTGTAAATAGTACAAAATAAACTACTAATTTACATAGTAATATCAATTTATAGAACTACATGATAATCTAATCTACATTCACATTCAATCATTTCATAAATATTTTTAAGCTCCACTAATCACATCCTTTCCTACTAAAATTAGTTGACTAGATTGGTAAATGTGTATCCAACTTATTGGTATCCTTTTAAATTCAAATATATTTAATGGTAAATTAATTTATATGGTCAAAATTACAAAATCAAAAGAATGGTATATATAGCAGAAGAGCAGAAGCCATATAATCGTATAAACAAACAAAATAAACTATAAAGTGATATCAAAATATAGCACTTACAAGACAATCTAATTTGCATTCACATTCCATGGGTTCTAATAATCACACCTTTTCCCACTAAGATTACCTAAATAGCTTGGTAAATGTCTATCCAACTTACCGATATCTTTTTCTATTCAATGATCAAGTAATTCATAAATCTACATAATTTATGTTAAGTTAGCTATATGGTATTTGTATGTTTCTTTGAATCTTTAGTTAGCATCATAAAGGTAGCTTATTTGATAGTGTGAATTAGTAAAAGTTGATATAAAATTAATTAAATAATATATTACAACACTTGATTAATTATATTAAATCATATATTTAAAAAATTTCAAGTCCATTATATAATCTAGATCATTAGCCAAATCAATTATAAGTTACAATTTCTCAAAAATGCTAAGTGATTATTCATAACTTATCATACATTTTGATTTACACATTAGATAGAATAATTGACTACTACGAGAGGCATAGGAAACTAAAGTCCATTAATAAATATATCATATTCCAATTGCTGCTCACATGTGTCCCCAATAGAATTTTTGAACCCCTACTAGGAAATTTGTGTAAAGTATTGGCAGTTTTCGAGGTGGTTGTAGTGCACAAATTTTGGGGCATCTATAAGTAGGTATCAGAGACACTTTGAATTGACCACTTCTTTTTTACCTTTCTCACATAACAAATCCTATAGCATACATAGTTACTATCAAGAAGCTAGAACATAACTATAAAAAATGGCAACTTTACTTTCACTGTACTATTGTTTTTTTTATCCTTTTTAAGTTTTTTATATTTTGCTATGAATGCTAAAGATTTTTTAAAATTTGATATCTCTCCACATATTCTACATGAATTCTATTTATAAAATGTAAGTATGGTAGTTTGTATATCTTCATTTCATCACAACAAATGCTTTATTTTATTGCCATAAGCTCCTAATATTATAAATGTTTTTTATTAAAATTAGCAGCTCAAAATAAGGGTTTTGTCCCTTACACAACCACATTAAAGGTGTTGGTTGTATACAATTAGGTCAATAACAAACCATTAATAACACACTAGTAGAAAAACTATTATCCCACATCAAGAGTAGGTAGACAACTCATCCACAATGTGGGGAGGAGAATGAGAAACTAAAAAATGGTCTATCCTATGCCATTATATTGTTGTCTAGGCAATACTATCACTGAGATCCCCACCACAAAGGATATGAAGTGGGCAAGTCCTCTTTACAAGATTTTCATCACAATGGGAAAAGTGCTGACAAGGTTGCACATCATCAACAACAGGTTGATGCAAAATATGAGAAACAAACAGAGATGGATACATGTGGCAAGAGGGGGCCACACCAAAAGCAAGAGATGTGCTAGGATCCATAGAATTTGAGAAGGAAAAATCAACAACAAGAGCATCGTCCCGAGGAGATTCATCATCAAATTGCGAAGATTCATTAGAGGAAGAGTCTGAAGCCATGAAATTCAAATATTATTTAAATATTTTATCACTTGTTTATGATTTTTTTTGTTCATTTGTTTACTTTCAATCTAACTATTTTTCCTTAGGTAATGTTTCAGCGTATTGATCAATCAACACTTCTTTTATTTTTTTTAAATGAAATAATTAAGCGTATTCATCAATCAACATTTCTTTTATTTAAAAAATGAAAGAATTGCACATATCTTCTAATCTAGTGAATGAATCAAAACAATAGGATTTATTGTGTGGCATGACAACATGAGAAAGTTGTAGAAGAGGAAATTGTCCATACGTATTTTAGTAGCTATCTCAACGTTAAATGTTGAAAGCACTATATGAACAACTATGAGAGAGTTGCACATAGGCCATAGTGTTTGTGTGAGTTGGAAGCGGCCATGGAATACTACCACAACCAACCTTTGAACCTCCTAGTTGCTTCAAATTTGTTAGCACGTTATTTAAACCAAACTTGGGGAACAATGTCTTCTAGTTTGAGGATACAATATTTGTGTGACTTGATGGGGGACATGGAATGCTACCACAGTTGGCCTTGGAAACTCCTAGTTGCTTCATATTGGTTAGCACATTATTTACCCTAAACCCATAGAACATAGTCTTTTGGTTTGAGGAAAAAATGTTTGTGTCACTTGAAGGAGTACACGGAATGCTACCACAGTCAGCCTTTGAACCTTGTTGCTCCCTGAATATATGGAACATGATCTTCTGATTTGAGGAAACAATGTTTGTTCCACTTGATGGAGGACATAGAATGTTGCTACACCAACCTTTAAACCTCCTAGCTTATCTCAATGACCCACATTATCTTACTATGAGGATATTTCATGCTTTCTTATTTGAATGCCCCTAACAAGGATTTTTCCCTTGAAAATGCAATATCAAACAAATAACAATGTAAAGATAAAATTCCCTCTACTAAAATTCATTTACACACCATTTAAAAAATAACCCACAAGTATTTAAGTTTCATATGAAGTCCACCATACTTTAATTAATGAACTAAAGTTCCTAACAACTATTCATACTTTATGAATGATGAAAAACTATAAGAAGTGAGTAAATGGATTTGTGAGATTTTGCAGCGCATGGACATTTCTTATTTCTCTCGTTATAACCTACAAAAAAAAACTTCTTATTTTCTAATAATCATTCTCAAATTTACTGCACAATTTTGAGAAAGCATTCAAGACAAAAATTGATCAAAGTTCAGAGTGATTATGTCAATATATCAACATTATAAATAGACCAAACTAAACAACCAATACATAGTGGTATCAATTTATAACATTAACATGACAATCAGATCTAAACTACCAATACATAGTGGTATCATTTTATAAAAAAACATAATTGGAGCTCCAATAATGACACCCTTTCCCACTAAAATTAATTGACTAGCTTGGTAAATGTTTATCCAACTTACTCATTTTTTTTGTATTTAAAGATATCCGGTGGTGAAATAATTCATAAATCTAAATCATAACTTATCTAATAGTTCATAAATGTATATCATAGCTTATCTAATAGTGTGGATTAATCAAAGTATTATGATCTAATAGATGCTAAAGTAATGTTATTAAACATGAAACTTATCATAGATAGTAGTCTAGGGTGAATGCATCTCATACTTCACTAAATTTGTTAGTTGAAATCAACAATTTGGAAATTTGACTGAAGAATCAAATTAAAAATAATTTTGATCTACCTTGCATCAATTGAGATTGAAGGGTCAAATTTTGGGAGAAACCGAATTCAAGAGTTAGTTGTTCAATGACTCAATAAAATAAATATTGCAATTTTGAATTGTAGTTTAAAATTTATTGTAAGAAAAGTTGAGAAAAACTTATCAATTCTTAAAATCAATTAGATGATTTATCACAATATTAAATTAAATTTATTAAATCATATATTTAAAATTTTTCAAGTTGATTATATAATTCATCATTAACCAAACCAATTATTATATTTCTAAAATTCTCTCATTTAAATATTTTTAAATATATCAAATTTCTATAAGTTACAAAATTCTAAAATGTGAAGATTAGTCATAAATTATCATACATTTTGATTTACACATTGGATAAAATGATTTAGACTCCGACATTTATATATAAGTAGATAATGTTTGATGTGGTTGTAGTTAATAAGAGATTCTACACATACTTGTTATCACTATTCAAAAACCAAAACAATAATTATATGAAATGACAACATTGGTTTCATTGTAAATATTGTTTTTATATTTTTATAAATTTTGAAGTTTTTTTTCAAATTTCATCTCTCCAAATCTTTTACATAATTTTTTATTTATAAAATATAAATATGATAATATGTGTATCTTCCCAAAATCATAGTAAATTATTTATCTTATTACCATAGGCTCCTAATATTACTTTCCTTTCAATGTATATATTGTTTTTTATATTTTTATAAATACTAAAGATTTTTTGAATTTCATCTCTCCAAATCTAATACTTCAATTTTATTTATAATATATAAATATAATAGTTTCTATTCACAACGTTTATGATGTTTTCTTATTCATCAATTTACTCCTTGTCTAACTAATTCTCTAGTGATGTTTAAGCATATTGATCAATCAACACTTCTCTTATTTTAAAAAATGAAAGAATTACACATGTATTCTAATCTTGTGAATGAATAAAATCAACACAATAGGTTTTTTTTGCGTGGCATGGCAAGAGGAGGGATTTGTAGAAGAGGAAGCTGTCCCATACGAGTTTTAGTAGATCTCCCTTTGTAGAATCTCAGAAGCACATGGAATGCTGCCACAATCGGCCTTTGAGCCTCCTAGCTGCTCCATACTTGATAGCACATTATTTATACTGAACCTTGGCAAAACAGTCTTCTGATTTGTTGAAACAGTGTTTGGGTCAGTTGATGAAGGACATGGAATGCTTCCACAATCAGCCTTTGAACCTCTTAATTGCTCCATATTTGTTTGCACACTATTTACAATGAAGCTTGGCAATATAGTCTTCTGGTTTGAGGAAACAACATTAGTGTCTATAGATGAAAGACATGGAATGTTGCTACAGTCGGCCTTTAAACCACCTAGTTGTGGGAATACAATCTTCCTGTTTGAGGAAAAGACATTTGTGTCAGTTGATGATGAACATGGAATGCTGCCACAATCGACCTTTAAACCCCCTATCTACGAGAATATAGTCTTCTGGCTTGAGGAAACAACATTTGTGTCAGTTGATGAAGGACATGGAATGCTACCATAGTCGGCCTTTAAACCCCATAACTGCGGGAATACAGTCTTCTGGCTTGAGGAAACAACGTTTGTGTCGGTTGATGATGGGCATGGAATGCTGCCACAATCAGCCTTTAAGCTACCTAACTGCGGCAATATGGTCTTCTGGCTTGAGGAAACAACATTTATGTCGGTTGATGATGGACATGGGATGCTGCCACAATCGGCCTTTAAGCTGCCTAACTGCGGGAATACGGTTTTCTGGCTTGCGGAAACAATGTTTATGTCGGTTGATGACGGACATGGGATGCTGCCACAATCAACCTTTAAGCTTCTTAACTGCGGGAATATGGTCTTCTGGCTTGAGGAAATAACATTTGTGTCGGTTGATGATGGACATGGGATGCTGCCACAATTGGCCTTTAAGCTTCCTAACTACGGGAATACAGTCTTCTGGCTTGAGGAAATAACATTTGTGTCGACTGATGATGGACATGGGATGCTGCCACAATCAGCCTTTAAGCTTCCTAACTGCGGGAATACAGTTTTCCGGCTTGAGGAAACAGTGTTTGTGTTGGTTGATGATGGACATGGAATGCTGCCGCAATTGGCCTTTAAGCCACCTAACTGCGGAAATACAGTCTTCTAGTTTGAGGAAACAGTGTTCATGCTAGTTGGTGAAGGACATGGAATGCTTCCACAATCAGCCTTTAAGCCACCTAACTGCGGGAATACAGTCTTCTGATTTGAGAAAAGAGTGTTCATACCTATTGATGATGGACATGGAATGCTACCACAGTCAGCCTTTAAGATGCCTAACTATGGAAATAGAGTCTTCTGGTTTGAGGAAACAGTGTTTATGCCAGGTGATGGACATGGAATGCTGCCACAATCAACCTTTAAGCCCCCTAACTCTGGGAATACAGTCTTCTAAGTTGAGGAAACATCATTTGTGTTGATTGATGAAGGACATGGAATGCTACCACAGTCAGCCTTTAAGTCGACTAAATGAGGGAATACAATCTTCTGGTTTGTGGAAACAGTGTTCATGCTAGTTGATGGACATGGAATGCTGCCACAATCAGCCTTTAAACCACCTAACTACAGGAATACAGTCTTCTAATTTGAGGAATCATCATTTGTGCCTGGTGGTGGAGGACATGGAATGCTGCCACAATGGGCCTTTAAGCCACCTAACTGTGGGAATACAGTCTTGTGATTTGAGAAAATAACATTTGTGCCTGGTGGTGGAGGACATGTAATGCTGCCACAATCTGCCTTTGAACTTCCCAGCTGTTCCATATTTGATAGCACATTATTGTTTTTTGGAGGACTTGGGAGGTTATATCAAGCAAAGACATGGACTATAAACATAAGGAGGAGCATAGCAAGCAGTGTGTTTATATTCACGAGCACCATACTTCTGATTGTTGGGGCACAATATTTACCAAATCAAATGCTGAGAAAATGTTAGTAATCAGGCTGTGGATGAAGAGTCGGATGAGATCTAATGCATTATTGTGGCCAATTTATAGGAGGAAAAATGACTTTATTCAATAACGACGCATTCAAAGTCGTATTGTGTATTGGAGACAAAAAAATGTAAGAATATTGTCTTGAAAGTTTTTTGGTAAACCGTTTGTTAGTCAAATTCCGGTCATTGACTGAGTAACTCTTCCATTTTGTGCTGATTAAGCATGCATTAATACTTTTTATTGTACATGTTGCTATTTGAACCAAATTTTACCAAGATGTGTGCCATCTCAAAGAGGCCACGAGCAATTATTTGGCATTAGTTGAGATATTACCGAGCTCAAGTAATCTTGACCAACGGGAGTCAAAAAGATTTTAGACGACATGATACAGTTATTATTGAATAAATGTATCAAATATTTTATAATATGGGTTATTTTATAAATGAATAGATGCATAAAATATTTACAGTACAGACCAAAATAAACTGCCAAGTACATAGAATTATCAACCTATAAAACTAATATGACAATCTAAATTCACATTCTATAAAAATGTTTTATGCATCAGAATTGTTTAACTCAGCTTCTTGTGTGTTTGCTGGCCTTATATTAGAATTTAATAATTTTTAAGAGTTTTAAATATCAATTATTCTTTGTTGGGTTTGGTAGGTCCAAGTCATTTGGTTATTCATTACGAATATTGTTGCAAACTTTCTATATTAGTAACTAGCACGTGCACCTTATACCGATAGTAAAATATATATGTAGTAATGACATTTTAGCGCTAACATGAAAACATTTGTAGTAGTAATTTTCTTGTGTAAGAAGACATCCAATGAAATAAGTACATATTTTCTTTTCCATTATGCGAAATAATTCCATTGTCCTTCTTCTTCTTCTTCTCGTTCCCCTTCTTCTCCTACTCCTTGTTCTTCTCATTCTCCTTGTTCTTCTCGTTCTCCTTCCCCTTCTTCTCATTCTTCTTCTTCTTCTTGTTCTCATTCTCCTCCTTCCTTTTCTTCTCCATCTAAGTACTGCTTCTTTTTCTCCTTTTTCTTCTGCTCCTTTTGCTACTGCTTCTTCTTCCCCTTCTTCTCATTCTCCTCCTAAAAAACTTATTATGTTTTAAGTGGAGTTCGTCTATTAGCGAATTTAAAATAATTTATAAAGAATATATATGAAAATGAATTTTTTTAATCATATGTGAGTCCATTTGGTCTATAGAAAAGTTGAAATGAATCATTAAAAGCATAGTAGGAAACATCAAGTTTTCACAATCTATTAGGTTTGGAAGTGTTGTTTCTAGATTAGATTGTGTGGTAGTTTCTACATTAATGCTTCAGATCATGGTACATGATCTATCCTGAGGATGATCAAGTGCTATAAAGAACAAACTAGCACTCAGCCATCTTGACGATGATGGATCATGGAGCATGATCCAAAATATTGATGTAAAAACTATCACACAATCTAATTCATAAACAACTCTTCCAAGTATAGTAGGAATTATTTTTTGCTTATCATGTTTAAGTGGATTTTGTTTTGCGGTGAAGTTGAAATGATGCACAAAAAGTTTGTTAGAAATTAAGTTTTTCTATCATGCATTAAATGGACCAAATGAATTTTATCTTTTGATGAAGTTAAGATGATTCATAAAGTATATAGTAAGAACTATCATTTGCTAATCATCTATTAAATTGATTTGATCTCTTAACAAATTAAAATGGTTCACAAATAATATATTAAAAATTAAATTTTATTAAATAGGATGAGAATTATACTTAAAAGAAATTTTGATTTGCTAATATCACTTCTTAATGCTTTAACAAAAATAACTATTCTTAAAACTTTGATTCCTACTCCAATACCCAATAAGTCAAAAAAAAAAAAAAATAGTGCATTGCTTTGCTTTGAAACTTTCAACCACTTCACCATATCGAACAAACCAAAACACCTAATTGTTGTAAATAACTTCCCTATTACTTCTCATTATTTTCTGTCAACAATTTAGCCTTTATATATTCTTATGTTGGTAAATCATTGAGCAATTAGTCAGCTAACATATAAATATAATAATAATTATAAATTATTATAATGTGTTAACTGTTTAAATAATAATATTCTATTAAAAATAAAATGATAAAAATAAATTAAAGCCACCATAGAAAAATAATTCCATTTGTCATAAAATTGACTCACATTTAATTTTTATATTTACACTAAAAATTCAAGTTAAATACACCTAAATATATATTATTAATTGACTTATTATAAAACCTACCCATTTCACATTTACGTTCATCTCATTGTCTATTTTTGCATCCCAGGAGAGATAGTACAATCATTTAGTTTTGTCAAATTTCTAAATACATGTGTCTTTTGAAGACATGCTATAGTTGTCATTTACCTTTGCTTTGTTGGAGAGAAGTTCATAACATATTGTGTCAAAAATGATTTGATATTTTCTGGATACAATCGGACATAGAATTCAATTCTCTGCATATAAGAGTTTGTGTTGTCTTAAGATCAATGTGTTACCCACCATAATGAAGTGAATAAAATGGTATTTGTTTGAGCATCATGTCTGTTGCCCTACATATTGCTCATTTCTACACCTAATCCCTCACATTGGCCACCCTTCTCAGCTACTTCACGACAGAACTACCATTGAGCTTGGCGTCCAGCAGATCTATCATCTTGTGGTGTGAGTTCCCGGTCCACTGTTTCCCAACATAAGACACAATAGAATATTGCAGAACTCTCCCTCATAAATAGTCTATTGGTTAATGAACTAATGTATAAATTACATTCTCATCGGATTCATATTTTCCAAAACCTTTGTTTCAATAACTAGATGAAATAGTCTATAGTTGTTTCCATTTAATATACTTGGTATATAAAAAGATAATATTCAAGGTGTCTCTAATGTATGAGTAGCATCTTGGAATGTATATTGAGTATATAGATTGTATCTGTATAAATTGTGAGTGATTGTATAATATAAGACATGCATGGTGTGATCATATGATAATACTTTTATTAAAAAGGAGTTACATGAGTCAATAAAATGATAAATTTAAAAGATAAGAGATTAAACATATAAACTATAATTAATTCTTCAATTAAAAATTCATTATATATTTCATATTGTCTCTTAATTGTTTATGGATTTGGTTGTGTTTCTGATTTTTTGCATTCATGTTTCTAATCACACTACGTAATCCATTATCAATATACATAATAGGCAACTCACACTATGTGATCCATCATCAAGATGTAATAGGAAACTCACATTATGTGATCCATCATCAAGATGTAATAGGCAGCTCATTATTCTAAATTTCCATACACTCTATTACATCTTGGTGAGGATCATAGAGTGTGTTTTAAATTTGATGCAAAAAAATAGATACACAATCAAATCTGAAAGCAATTAAAGAGACAAACTAATGGGTTGTAGAAATTTTATAAAATATATAATTCTTATTACAAATTTCATATGAAAATAATGATTATTGAACTTGTGAACTTAAAAATGAAACTTAAACAAATAATTGAAAGAAGATTTATGAATTAAAAGATGAAAATAATGTAGATGAAGTTAAGCTCAAATGGAGTCATTTTAGTATCAATAAAGCTATTTGTAAGAAAGGTGATTTTATTAAAACACGATATAGAAACTCGTCATGCTCTTAGGACTAGAGAATTATAGGGTGATAATTATTATGGTACTTTTCCCATGAAAAGAACTTTTAATAACTTAAAAGGAATATATAAATAAATATAATTATTAAAAGTTACTATAGATATGAACAAAACACCCTTTAGATATTATTATAATCCATAAAAAAAAATTAGAGAAATTGATAGACATAGAAGGAGAGATATAGGAGGATATAGAGGGCACAAAAGAGGGAATATTGGAATCATTGGCTAGGCACTAAGCAATGGAAAAGAGGCACACAATGTGTATCCAAATCAAGGTACAATATACATATGGGAGTGTCCTAGCCAGGGTCATGTATTTATATCTTGAGGCATGTGTGCTTTTGTTTAAGAACTATTTCCTCTTGAAATGCTTCCTTACGATGGACAACTTAGATTTGTGATTATTATTCTAAGTATCATATGGAAACTCTTCATTTTTAACATATAAAATATATTTATATTAAATAAATTACCTTTGAAACAAATGTAATATTACATAAGAATTTAATATCAAATTAATAAATTTTCTTTCATTTAAATACAAAATTACATTAACACACTAATGAAATGATATTTTCTAATAATCATTCTTAAATTCAACGCTTAGTTTTGAGAAAGGAATCAAAACATAGAACAATCATACTTAAAGAGTGATTGCCTCAATATATCAACATAATAAATAAACCAAAATAGACTACTAATACATAGTAATATCAATTTCTAGAACTACATGATAATCTAATCTACATTCACATTCGATCATTTAATAATTTTTTAAATTTAAGCTCCACTATTCACATCATTTCCTACTAAAATTAGTTGACTAGCTTGGTAAATATATATCCAACTTATTGGTGTCCTTTTGAATTCAAAGATATTTAATGGTAAATTAATTCATATGGTCAAAATTATTGAATCAAAAGAGCACTATATATATGAGAAGAGCAGAAGCCATATAATCCTATAAACTACAAAGTGATATCAATCTATAGAACTTACAAGATAATTTAATTTGCATTGACATTCTATGAGTTCAATAATCACACCATTTCCCATTGAGATTAGCTAACTAGCTTGGTAAATGTTTATCCAACTTATCGGTGTCTTTTTGTATTCAAAGATCAAGTAAATTTTCATAAATCTACATAATTTATGTTAAGTCAGTTATATGGTATTTGTATGTTTCTTTGAATCTTTAGTTAGCATCATAATGATAGCTTATCTGATAGTGTGAATAGTAAAAGTTGATCTAAAATTAATTAAATGATCTATTACAACACTTAATTAATTATATTAAATCATATATTTAAAAAAATTCAAGTCCATTATATAATCTATCATTAACCAAATCAATTACAATTTTCTAAAATTTTATTTTTAATTAAAATAACTTCAAATATATCAAATCTCTATATGTTACAATTTCTCAAAAATGCTAAGAGATTAGTCATAACTTATCATACATTTTGATTTACTATAGAATAATTGATTACTATGAGAGGCATAGGGAACTAAAGTTCGTTAATAAATATATCATATACCAATAGCTGCTCACTTGTATTCCCATAGAATTTTTGAACCACTACTAGGAAATTTGTGTAAAATATTGGCAGATTTCAAGGTGGTTGTAGTGCACAAATTTTGGGGCATCTATAAGTAGGTATCAATGACACTTTGAATTGACCACTTCTTTTTTACCTTTCTCACATAACAGATCCTATAGCATATGCAGTTCCTATCAAGAAGCTAGAACATAACTAAAAAAGGGGGCATGTTGATTTACTTTCACTGTAATGTTGTTTTTTTAATGTTTTTTATGTTTTTTATAATTTATTATGAATACTAAAGATTTTTTAAAATTTAATATCTCTCCACATATTCTACATGAATTCTATTTATAAAATATAAGTATGGTAGTTTTTATATCTTCATGTTGTCACAATAAATGATTCTACAGTCAACCTTTAAACCTCCTTGCTTATCTCAATGACCCACATTATCCTACTATGATGATATTTCACAATTTCTTATTTGAATGGCCCTAACAAGGATTGTTCCCTTGCAAATGCAATTTCAAACAAATAGCAATGTAAAGATAAAATGCCTAAACTACTAAAATTCCTTTACACGCCATTTGAAAAATAACTCACAAGTATTTAAGTTTCATATGAAGCCCACCATACTTTAAGTAATGAACTAAAGTTCCTAACAACTATTTATGCTTTATGAATGATGAAAAACTATAGGAAGTGAGTGGATGGATTTGTGAGATTTTGCAGCGCATGGACATTTCTTATTTCTCTTGTTATAACCTACAAAAAAAAACTTCAGTTTGAAATTATACATTTTTTAATAATCATTCTTAAATTTACCGCACAATTTTAAGAAAGCATTTCAAGACACAAATTGATCAAAGGTCAAAGTGATTATGTCAATATATCAACATTATCAATAGACCAAACTGAACATCCAATACATAGTGGTATCAATTTATAAAACTAACATGACAATCAGATCTAAACTACCAATACATAGTGGTATCATTTTATAAAAAATAATTTAATTAGAGCTCCAATAATGACACCCTTTCTCACTAAAATTAATTGACTAGCTTGGTAAATATTTATCTAACTTACTGGTATTTTTTGTATTTAAAGATATTCAGTGGTCAAATAATTCATAAATCTACATCAAAACTTATCTAATAGTTCATAAATCTATATCGTAGTTTATCTAATAGTGTGAATTGATAAAAGTATTATAATCTAATAGATGCAAAAGTAATGTTATTAGACATGAAGCTTATCATAGATAGTAGTCTAGGGTGAATGCATCTCATACTTGACTAAATTTGTTAGTTGAAATCTACAATTTGGAAATCTGACTGAAGAGTCAAATTAGAAATAATTTTGATCTACCTCGCATCAGTTGAGATTTAAGGGTGAAATTTTTGGAGAAATTTGGTGCAGGAGCACCTTTGAATTTTGGTTATTTTTGTAAGTCTTTTTGATGTAAGGATTTCCCTAAGGTCATGTTGACCATGCTTTGGAATCCACTTGGGATTTGAGGTCCTTAGGTCTTAGGTAGAAGGTGGAAGTCTTGTAGTCTTTCCCTAGGATATTAAGTGTGATGTGATGCCAGGCTTTGATATTGAGGTTTGGAGCATTTGAATTGATTTTTTGAATCTATATATGCTCTAGGACTCCATGGTAGCTTCCTAAGTCCATTTGGGAGCAAGATATGAAAAGTTGTCAATTTTGTTGTAAAAGTTGCTTAGCAACTTTTGTAACTTTTGAAAAGTTACTTGGTCCACTAAGCCTTAAGACCTTAATCGGTGCTTAAGTGTTCTAAAACTTCCATAAGCCTAACCTAAGACTATTTATGCAATTTTTGGCTCATATCCCAAGGTTAAAAGGAATACTGTACGGTGAATCCTTTTTGAAAGTGTGCACAGACTAGTTTTTGAAGGATATTTGTATGAACAATGAATTAATGGAAGGAGTGTTGATTTAGATATGATCTTATGATTGATGTTAGATGTTAGTGTGTGGATCCATATTCATTTTCTACAAGTATTTTAGCTTTTACTTCTCATTTACTGGTTTGGTTTTTAGTTCTTCACAAGTCATTATTCATTGGTTTCTACCAGGAGAGCTGAGAACATGACGGTCTAGCTCACTATCCCATTGTCCTATCTGTACGGCCTTTTGGGGATAGTGAGTAGACTCCATGTATGTAATATATATGAAATTGGGGCCCTGGTGTGCATGCAAAGCATTTTTACAATCCAGCCCTAGGCGAGCCATGGTGAGCCCGGCTAGGAAGGATTGAATAGCGAAAGGGAATAGCTTGCAGAGGAGATATGGAAGATGCATGTTAGGAGTTGGAGGTCTTAGATATGTCCAATTCCAAGATCTAGATGCAAGTATAGGGAGTGATCAATCCATTTGGTCATCCAAAACTAAGAGATACTTCATTGAATCAGAGGAAGGCCTAATTCCTACCAAAAGCACCTATTTTTGGTAAGGGGGTTGTATGGCCTAGGACGGACCAAAAACCTTTAGAATCCTTGAGACATTTCCTCATATAGGAAGGTTCCATAAATTTTTTTCAAGGTGCTTTGGAGGAAATCAGGAGGAATGACCTATTTTCTCGGAGAGGAGGCCTAATTGAGCCCTTCCTTGTAGCCCTATTTTACAAAGGAAGTATGAGATTGGTAGAGAGGAATGATGAAGTGAAGGTTGGAACATGTGAAAAACCATTATTTAAGACATTTTCCCACACCTCCTAGCCTGTGCAAGCTCCCTAGTTCATTTGGAGGTGTTACACCCTTATTCCAGCTTAAGGTTCATTAGGTGCATGGAGGTGCCAAGTGCTAAGAAGTTGTGTTTGCATTGGTAGATCAGTTTGGGTAGATTGTTTGGGCATAATACATGGGGATAGAGCCATCTTTGGCATCCTATAGGTCATTGGTGTGGGTGGACACACTTGAGGGTCACTAGGTGAACCTGAGAGCAAGGGCTAGTGATAAGCTCCTTCCCAACCTCCCTATCAAATTGGTATCAAAGCCCCAAAAGTTTTTGGGATTGCATAGTGCATGTTAGATTGTGAATCTAGTGGGTCTTCAATCATGGTGACCAATGTGGAGTTAGCCAAGAAGGTTGAGGACCAAGAGATAAACAGTGGGATGTTAAGGGAGAAAATAGCTCAATTAGAACAAACATTGAATGAAGTACAATTGAAGGTTGAAGAAGTCAGTGACAAACTAGATTGGAGAGAAGTAAAAGAGAATGAAGTCCTTGAGGAGTATAAGACTCCAGAACTAGACCCCATATTTCTTGAATAACCACTCTTAGAGTCATTGAAAGCCATGAATGGAAAAGCTTTAGAGGGGATACCATTGTTCAGTGGTAAGATGGAAGCATATCTAGTCATGGACTGGATAGAGGGCATGGAAAATCACTTTGAATGTGATGGAATTAGTGAAGCACAAAAGGTAAGAGTAGCCAAATCTAGGCTTAGAGGCTTTGCCTTGACATGGTGGAAATTTGTTTAGACGGAGAGAGAAAAGGAGGGAAAGAATCCAATTCTATCTTGGAAGGGCATGGTGAGTAAGATCAAAGAAGCCTACATGCTAGATGATTATGAGATTCAATTACACAAAAAGAGACAGAGTTTGAGGCAAAAGGATCTAGATGTGAGTTCTTATACAGAGGAATTATAAAAGATTTCTATTTGATCCAATGTGGCAGAGGATGAGAGTGTTAAGGTAGCCATATATTTGAACGGGTTGAAGTGGAGCATTAGAGAGGATATGGTTCTTCTCAGTCCCAAGATAGTGCACCAATGTTACCAATTGGTTGTCAAAATTGAAGAAAAAGGCAAGAGGAAACAAGATCAAACCTCCAAGAGTAGAGGTAGAGGGAGAGATCAAAGGGGACATAGAGGAGGCTACCAAGGTAGAGGAAATGAACATAGAGGACAAGGAGAATCCAAGCCAGCAGAACATGGTGGAGAGTCATCTTCTAGAGGAAGTTTTAGCAGAGGTAGAGGCCACCAAGGCAACTCAAATAGAGGTAGAAGTGCAGGCAGGGGTAGTTCATACTTTTCTACCATGAAATGTTACTGTAGTGGACAATTGGGACATCCAGCTTATAGGTGCCCAGACAAGCCATCTTCTTCAAATTCAAAGAAGAGAGTAGCCTACACCCAAGAGGACACTTCAAGTGTCAAGTCACCAAAGGTTAGCCACATTGAATCAGAGATGGGTGAGAATCTAATGTTTAGGAGGGTTCTCATTAGGCAGCCAGCTAAGGAAGAACCAAGGCAAAGAAGAGAACTCTTTAAAGTGAAATGCAAAGTCATGGGCAAGGTGTGTAAGGTTGATAGGCCAACACTGGGGCAAATAATTAAGAAATAATTAATACTTTAAATGAGTTTCAGCTTGGTCTAATCGTGTCAAGCCAAGAGTGTAAGCTTGTGAAAGGTGTCTGAGCAATATGTCATCAAGGGGTGATAGTTGTGAGATGAGGGATTATGAATGCAACTACGACACATGAAAGAAAATCCATGAAAAACTAAAATAGAACTATGGTAGGAACTGTCACTTCTTGCGACAGGAGCTCGAATGAAACCTACTAAAATAATTTGGACAATAAAAACATCATAAATGAAAACATCTTTCTAGCAGCAATAACAATATAATTATTTCTATTGAATGAATCAAAAATATGATGAAACACTCATAATCATATCACTCAATACAAATAGATTACAAACTGATAAGGAAACAATACTCAAATCAATTATTAATTCAAACAAAACTTTATACTAATGAAACACAAGCACACTACACTAAAATATAAAATCAGAAAGCACACTAGACTTAATTACAGAAATCACCAACATAAAATCTAAAATAATTCACAATATTAACAATCTCACCAAACATTCCAAGAGTGGGCCCTTTCTCTAGTCTGCAAGGTAAGTGAAGAAATTGTGTCTTTCTATGTTGGTTTGATCAGCAGAACAAATATTTTATCGATCAGATTAAAAATAGAGAATAATACATTTCAATCTGCATTGTGTTGCTTATATAGGCACAGCTATAACAATTAGACAACTATTTCGATAATGTAGACCATACAAATAATAATTGATGTAGCAATACACTAGAAATTAGTTTTGTGCCAAGAATAGCCAACATTTTGTAGCAACAGTATTGTATTCACCCAATATGGTTTTGAAATGATTTGCAAACAATATGGATTTGAAATGGTTTGCAATATTCTGATTAGTGGGTTTGATTTCCACGTGAGACTTGCACTATTAGCGACAATAGAGACTAATATTTGATCAGGCTCTTTTCTTTTCACTCATACATTATCCTCCTCGATGTCTTCTTGATGTACAAAATCTTTTAGCACAAATTTGAGGTGGAGAGAACCATGGTTGTTTTTAGTTAATAAATATGCATCTCGGGTTTCTTAACATCTCTAGCATGATTTATTTTGAAGAGGTAATGCCAATGTGAGACTTGCACTATTAGTGGCAATAGGGACTAATATTCGATCAAGCTCTTTGCTTTTCACTCGTACATTATCCTCCTCGATTTCTTCTTGATGTACAAAATCTTTTAGCACAAATTTGAGGTGGAGAGAACCATGGTTGTTTTTAGTTAATAAATATGCATCTCGGGTTTCTTAACATCTCCAGCATGGTTTATTTTGAAGAGATAATGCCACTGTGAAAGCTAAAGTAATGCTTTAAAATAATAACATGAATAAGTTGTAAGCCAACATTATCCACAACAATCAATGTCTCAACTACGATAGAAAGTTCTCATCAAGGAGGTGACAGGAGGATCTATTCCACACATCAACATATTGCAATAATAAAGATTAGTAAAAAGTAATCAATAATGATTTTTCCATATTTTAATCCCAAAACTATAATAAATACTACTTATATATATTAAACCATATGCAACGTAAAAATGGTAATAATGAGATGGAATGGAATGGAAATGGAATAGGGAAGTGAGTATGAAAGTGCATGAAATGGATTAAAATATGGCATTAAATAGGTTGTAAATGGCTCTCATCAAGGTGATTGTTGAATCTGGTTCAACAGACAATATCATAGCAGAAGAGGCAGTGAAGAAGCTTAATCTTCCCAAGGTACCTCACACCAATCCCTATAAAGTGATATGGCTAGACAAGGTACAAAGTGTATTGGTCAATGACCAAGCATGGATTGAGTTCTCTATTGGAAGGTACAAGGATAGACTATTGTGTGATGTAATCCCTATGGATGCATGCCACCTATTGCTAGGAAGGCCATGAAAATTTGATAGAGAAGCCATCTACAATGGCAAGGACAATACTGTCACCTTCAAGAAAGATGGGAAAACCTTCAAACTTCAATCTTTTCTAGAGGAAGAAGGAGAGTAGTCCAAGACTCCTAGTGTATTGTTGAGTAGTGGGAAAGAGATGATAAGTGCACTCCAAGAAAAGGATAGTGAAGGGTATGTCATAGTAGTAAAGCCAAAGGAAGAGGAGAAGTCCAGTCAAGCACCACTACCAAAGGAAATTTAGGAGATACTTGGCAAGTATAAGGATATTGTGAGTGATGAAGAACCTGCAACCCTACCACCTAAGAGATCCATAATTCATCAAATTGACTTCATTCCAGGAGCCTCATTGCCAAACAAGGCAGCATACAAGCTTACACTGGAGCATAATCAAGAGGTGGCTAGACAAGTCCAAGAGTTGCTTGATCAAGGACTCATCAAGAAGAGCATCAGCCCATGTGTTGTACCAGTGGTCTTAGCATCTAAGAAGGGTGTTAAATGGAGGCTTTGTACTGATTCAAGGGCCATTAACTAGATAACAATAAGGTATAGGTTTCCCATACCTAGGATTGAGGATTTGATGGATTGTTTGGGAGGAGCATAATACTTCACCAAGCTAGATCTCAAGAGTGGCTACCATCAGATTAGGATCAAGGATGGAGATGAGTGGAAGACAGCCTTTAAGACTATTGAATGGCTATATGAGTGGCTTGTAATGCCATTTGGGCTTACTAATGCCCCTAGAACATTCATGAGGTTAATGAATGAAGTGCTCAAGGACCACATAGGTAGATTTGTGGTGGTATATCTTGATGATATACTTATATTTAGCAAGACAAAAGGAGAACACTTGGCACATGTGGAGACTGTACTCAAGAGACTACATGAGGAGTAATTAGGAATCAATCTAGAGAAATGTGAATTTATCAAACAAGAGTTAATTTATTTGGATTTTGTGGTATCCAAGGGTCAACTAAAAATGGATCCAAACAAGGTGGAAGTAATCACAAATTGGCCTACACCAACCATGGGGATAGAGGTAAGGATCTTCCATGGGCTGGCCCAATTTTATAGGAAGTTCATAAGGATTTTTAGTGACATATGTGCACCAGTCCTAGATACCATAAAGGGTGGAGTGAAGACTAAGTTCAGATGGACAATGGAAGCCATCAAAGCATTCGAAGAGTTGAAGCAGCAAGTGGCAACACAACCCATCCTCCTATTACCTAGCTTTGATAAACTATTCACTTTGGAGTGTGATGCAAGTGGCATAGCAGTTGGAGGAGTGTTGAGCCAAGAAGGCAGGCTCATAGCCTTTTTCAGTGAAAATTTTAATGAAGATAAGAAGAATTATTCATCATATGACTTGGATCTATATGCACTAGTTCAGTCACTTAGGAAGTGGAGGCACTACCTCCTTCCTAAGGAATTTGTAGTGTTTACTGATAATCAAGCACTTAGCTACATAAACACACAAGAAAAGTTGAGCAATAGGCACTTGAAATGGATGGAATACTTACAAGCCTTCACCTTCACCATCAAGCACAAGAAGGGACATTTGAACAAGGTAGCAGATGCACTAAGTAGGAGATTGCTGACAGTGCAAGAAATTTAGTTGTAAAGCATTGGCATTGAGAGTTTCAAAGACCTCTATAGTGAGGATGAAGACTTCTCTGAAGCAAACAAGGTATGTTCTAAATTTGAAAACCATTTTCATAGTCTATTCTCTGAATACACTTTTCAAAGTGGACTACTATTCAAGGGGAATGAACTATGTGTTCCCAAAGGCTCAATGAGATAATCTCATCCAAGAAAAGCACAATGAGAGTTTGAGTGGACATTTTGGCATCAATAAGACAATGGAATTGGTATAGAGATTTTACTATTGGCCCAAGTTGCCAAGGGATGTTAGAAGGTATGTGGAGAAATGTGTGGTGTGTATGAAAGAAAAAGGGGGAGCCAGCAATGCAATTTTGTATCAACCTTTTCCCATTCCAAATAGGCCATGGGAGTGCATAAGCATGGACTTTGTGGTAGGTCTCCCTAAAACCAAAATAGGGTTGGATAGTGCCTATGTAGTGGTGGATAGATTCAGTAAAAGGAGTCACTTTATTCCTTGTAGGACCACTCATGATGCAAGCTACATAGCTCATTTATTTTTCAAAGAGATTATAAGGATTCATGGTTTCCTTTAAAAATTATGTCTAATAGGGATGTAAAGTTCATAAGTTACTTTTGAAAGACTCTATGGAGGAGACTGGGCACAAACCTATCCTTTGGGTCAACATATCATCCCCAAACAAATGGGCAGATTGAGGTAATAAATAGGGTACTAGGCAACCTATTGAGATGCCTCACTAAGGAGTATGGATAGACATGGGACATGGTCCTTCCCCAAGAAGAATATGCCTACAATGACAGCATAAATAGGACCACAGGAAGAATCCCATTTGAGGTTGTGTATGGGATGCATCCAAGAGGGGTGTGTGAGCTTAGAGATCTAGAAGCTATGGAGAATAGGAGTAGCCATGCTAGAGATTTTTCTCAGACCATGAAGGAAGTACAGGAGCAAGTTAAGAAGACCATCATTCAAGCAACCCACAAGCTAAAGACCAAGGTAGACATGTAAAGAAAGGACATACAATTTACAATTGGAGATCATGTCATGGTACATCTCAACAAGTCAAGACTAAAAAAGGGGATATCAACCAAGCTACAGATGAAGAGAGTGGGGCCTTATAAGGTACTAGCTAAGTATGGTAACAATGTCTACAAGGTAGAACTCCCAAAAAACCTGAACATTTCACCAGTGTTCAATGTGGCTGATTTGATCAAAGTCAAGGGGCCATTATCAAATGTCAGTCAGAACAGTGGAGAAATACTTAAAGACATAAATGATACAGTCCTGCCTCCTAGAGAGAAGCCACGAGATGAAAGGGTTCCTGAATCAAGAGAAAAGAAGGAAACAAGGCATAGGGTATACATGGAGCACCTCATCAAATGGAAGGGGTGTCTTGAATCTGAAGCAACATGGGTAGAAGAGGTTGACTTCAAGAAGTCTGGCATAGATACTTCTATCCTCTCCTCCACTATGCCTTAAAGCTCTTTTGTGTAGAGGAGGGAGTATGGTGTAGGAGCACCTTTGAATTTTGGTTATTTTTGTTTAAGTCTTTTTGATGTAAGGCTTTCCCTAAGGTCATGTTGATCATGCTTTGGATACACTTGGGATTTGAGGTCCTTAGGTCTTAGGTAGAAGGTGGAAGTCTTGTAGTCTTTCCCTAGGATATTAAGTGTGATGTGATGTCAGGCTTTGATATTGAGGTTTTCAGCATTTGAATTGATTTTTTGAGTCTAGATATTCTCTAGGACTCCATGGTAGCTTCCTAAGTCCATTTGGGAGCAAGCTATGAAAAGTTGTCAATTTTGTTGTAAAAGTTGCTTAGCAACTTTTGAAAAGTTGCTCGGTCCACTAAGCCTTAAGACCTTAATCAGTGCTTAAGTGTTCTAAACCTCCCCTAAGCCTAACCTAAGACTATTTATGCAATTTTTGGCTCATATCCCAAGGTTGGAAGGAATACTGTATGGAGAATCTTTTTTGAAAGTGTGCACAGTCTAGTTTTTGAAGGACATTTGTATGAACAGTGAATTAATGGAAGGAGTGTTGATTTAGATCTGATCTTATGATTGATGTTAGATGTTAGTGTGTGGATCCATATTCATTTTCTACAAGTATTTTAGCTTTTACTTCTCATTTACTAGTTTGGTTTTTAGTTCTTCACAAGCCACTATTCACTGGTTTCTACCAAGAGAGCTGAGAACATGAGGGTCTAGCTCACTATCCCACTGTCCAATCTATATGGCCTTTTGGGGATAGTGATTAGACTCCATGTATGTAACATATATAGAAGTAGGGGCCCTGGTGTTCATGCAAAGCATTTTTACAATCCAGCCCTAGGCGAGCCATGGTGAGCCCGGCTAGGAAGGATTGAATAGAGAAAGGGAATAGCTTGCAGAGGAGAGATGGAAGATGCATGTTAGGATTTGGAGGTCTTGGATATGGCCAATGCCAAGATCTAGATGCAAGGATAGGGAGTGATCAATCCATTTGATCATCCAAAACTAAGAGACACTTCACTGAATCAGAGGAAGGCCTAATTTCTACCAAAAGCACCTATTTTTGGTAAGGGGGTTGTACAGCCTAGGACGGACCCAAAACTTCTAGAATCCTTGAGACATTTCCTCATATAGGAAGGTTCCATAATTTTTTTGCAAGGTGCTTTGGAGGAAATCAAGAGGAATGCCCTATTTTCTTAGAGAGGAGGCATGATTGAGCCCTTCCTTGTAGCCCTATTTTACAAAGGAAGTATGAGATTGATAGAGAGGAATGATGAAGTGAAGGTTGGAACATGTGCAAAACCATTATTTAAGACAGTTTCCCACACCTCCTAGCCTGTGCAAGCTCCCTAGTTCATTTGGAGGTGTTACACCCTTATTCCAGCTTAAGGGTCATTAGGTGCATGGAGGTGCCAAGTGCTAAGAAGTTGTGTTTGCATTGGTAGATCAGTTTGGGTAGATCGGTTGGGCATAAGACCCAGGGATAGAGCCATCTTTGGCATCCTATAGGTCATTGGTGTGGGTGGACACACTTGAGGGTCACTAGGTGAGCCTAACAGCAAGGGCTTGTGATAAGCTCCTTCCCAACCTCCCTATCAAAATCGAATTCAAGAATTAGTTGTTCAATGTCTCAATAAAATAAATATTGCAACTTTGAGTTGTAGTTTGAAAGTTATTGTAAGAAAAGTGGAGAAAAACTTATTAATTCTTAAAATTAATTAGATTATTTATCACAATATTATATTAATTTTATTAAATCATATATTTAAAAATTTCCAAGTTCATTATATAATCCATCATTAACCAAATCGATTATTATATTTCTAAATTTTTTTTATTTAAATATTTTTAAATATATCAAATTTTTTAAGTTACAATTTCTAAAATGTGAAGAGATTAGTCATCAATTATCATACATTTTGATTTACACATTGGATAAAATGATTTAGACTCGGACATTTATATATAAATAGGTAATTTTTTGTATTTTTATAAATTTTAAAGTTTTTTTAAAATTTCATATCTCGCCAAATCTTGTACATAAATTTTTATTTATAAAATATAAATATGATAATTTGTATATCTTCACAAAATCACAATAAATTCTTTATCTTATTACCATAGGCTCCTAATTACTTTCCTTTCACTATAGATACTATTTTTCATAATTTTATAAATACTAAAGGTCTTTTGAATTTCATCTCTCCAAATGTAATACATAAATTGTATATTTTCACAAAATCACAATAAATTCTTTATCTTATTACCATAGGCTCCTAATATTACTTTCCATTCACTATATAACTACTGTTTTTATATTTTTATAAATACAAAAAAAAAATTAAATTTCATCTCTCCAAATCTAATACTTCAATTTTATTTATAAAATATAAATATGATAGTTTGTATATCTTCACAACATTTATGATGTTTTCTTATTCATCCATTTACTCCTTGTCTACCTATTCCTCTAGTGATGTTTAAGCATATTGATCAATCAACACTTCTCTTATTTTTAAAAATGAAAGAATTACACATGTATTCTAATCTTGTGAATGAATCAAATCAACACAACCGGTTTTTATTGCGTGACATGGCAAGAGGAGGGAGTTGTAGAAGAGGAAGCTATCCCATACGAGTTTTAGTAGATCTCCCTTCGTAGAATCTCGGAAGCACATGGAATGCTGCCACAGTTGACCTTTAAACCACCTTATTATGGGAATACAATCTTTCAGTTTGAGGAAACGACATTTGTGTCAGTTGATGCTGAACATGGAATGTAGCCGCAGTCAGCCTTTAAACCCCCTAATTGCGGGAATATGATATTTTGGCATGAGGAAACAACATTTGTGTCTATTCATGATGGACATGGAATGCTGCCACAATCAGCCTTTAAGCTACCTAACTGTGGGAATACAGTCTTTTGGCTTGAGGCAACAGTGTTTGTGTTGGTTGATGATGGACATGGGATGCTGCCACAATCGGCCTTTAAGCTTCCTAACTGGGGGAATACGGTCTTCTAGCTTGAGGAAACAACATTTGTGTTGGCTAATGATGGACATGGGATGCTGCCACAGTCGGCCTTTAGGCTTCCTAACTATGGGAATACGGTCTTTTGGCTTGCAAAAATGGTGTTTGTGTTGGTTGATGATGGACATGGAATGTCGTCGCAGTCGGCCTTTGAGCCTCCTAGCTGCTCCATATTTGATAGCACATTATTTACAATGAACCTTGGGAATACAGTGTTCATGTTGGTTGGTGAAGGACATGGAATGCTGCCACAGTCAGCCTTTAAGCCACCTAACTGCGAAAATACAGTCTTTTGATTTGAGGTAACAATGTTCATACCAGTTGATGATGGACATGGAATGTTGCCACAGTTAGTCTTTAAGCCACCTAACTGTGGGAATACAGTCTTCTGATTTGAGGAAACAGTGTTCATACTGGTTGATGATTGACATGGAATGCTACCACAGTCAGCCTTTAAGCTGCCTAGTTGCGAAAATGTAGCCTTCTGGTTTGAGGAGACAGTGTTCACGTTGGTTGATGGACATGGAATGCTACCACAATCAGCCTTTAAGCCCCCTAACTGCGGGAATACAGTCTTCTGATTTGAGGAAACATCATTTGTGTTGATTGATGAAGGACGTGGAATGCTGCCACATTTAGCCTTTAAACTGCCTAACTGCAGGAATACAGTCTTCTGGTTTGAGGAAATAGTGTTCATGCCAGTTGATGAAGGACATGGAATGCTGCCACAATCGGCCTTCAAACCACCTAACTGCAGGAATATAGTCTTCTGATTTGAGTAAACATCATTTTTGTCGATTGATGAAGGACATGGAATGCTACCACAGTCAAAATTTAAGCCGCCTAACTGTGGGAATATAGTCTTCTGATTTGAGGAAACAACATTTGTGCCTCGTGGTGGAGGACAAGGAATGTTGCCACAATCTTCCTTTAAACCTCCCAACTGTTCCATATTTGATAGCGCATTATTGTTGTTTGGAGGACTTGGGAGGTTATACCAAGCAGAGACATGGACTATAAACATAAGAAGGAGCATAGCAAGCAGTGTGTTTGTATTCGCGAGCACCATACTTCTAAATTTTGGGGCACAGTATTTACTAAATCAATTGCAGAGAAAATGTTAGTAATGAGGTTGTGGATGAAGACTCGAATGAGATCTAGTGCATTATTGTGGCCAATTTATAGGAGGAGTCATAACTTATGACCATACCTCAAAATGACTTTATTCAATAGTGACTCTTTCAAAGTTCTATTGCGTATTGGAGATGAAAAAATGTAAGAATATCTTTGCCTTGAAACTTTTCTGGTAAACCATTTGTTATTCAAATTCCAGTCATTGACTGAGTAACTCTTGAATTTTGTGCTGAATTAAACATGCATTAATACTTTTTATTGTAGATGCTGCTATTTGAACCAAATTTTACCAAGACGCTTGCACGATTTTAAGCTAGTGCTATCTCAAGGAGGCCATGAGTAATTATTTGGCATTAGTTGAGATATTACTGAGGGTGCAACTCGTAATCTCATACTACATGCTGGTGGCATTTTTAGTTGCAGCTGTGTTTCAAGTGTCAGGAGGAACTAATGAAGATACAGTTGTAGCCAACATGGCATTAAGTAACCTTTTCCAGGTATTTTTATTTTCAGATTGTCTGGCCTTCTTTGCTCTATCATAGTGGTGATGGCATGGATATTTAGGGAATGATTACAGGAAAAGCTTACCAGGGATGTTTACAACTCTCCCTGCTATGTTTACAACTCTCAGTAATGTCAGCAGCTCTTGCATTTGTAAGTGCAGTCATCCTGGCCATAATTCCCTGCAATCTTAACAAGCATGACAAACATTTCAAGGAATATCAATTGATTTTTGGAGGGGATATCTTGACAGCATCTCTTGTACCCACAATCACCACTCTCCTTCTAGCCCTTGTCCGCACTTTTGAATATTATTATAGGGCCACAAATGATTCCCGACAAAAACTTGAAACCCAGTTTCAACAGCTCATAATCTACATAGTTCCCCCTTGTCTCCTCATATTCATAGTAATTTTAACCAATGGTTACAACCAATTAAAGTGAATAGAATTTACAAAAAAATGTGTGACACTTAAAACTTTTGATGGCAACCTTTATTTAAAATAGCATACACAAGGAATATTCAAGAGTTGAATAGCTTAGACAGTGATCACAAAAAGATTATTATGCAGCATGGATATGTTTATTCAACTTGAAATGAATAACATTAGAATGCTTTCAATATAGTGTGGTGATGCAAACCAAACAAATGTAACATGAACCACTGACATGAAAGATGATAAAGATATAAGTATCAGAGCATTAGAGCTATAGAATGAGATGAAACAAGTTTCTGCTATGTAAAACTATAAGTCACAATAAAATGCAATAATAATTGATAATACGGATGAGACAAGATCAACAATCACATGACACAATTATTTTCCAAGTGGAAAACCCTCCTAGGTAGAAAAACCACTCCAAACCTATAATCATTTAATTAATCCAAAGAGCACCAACTATGTTACAATATCTATTTATCTAAACCAACTGCAAGAAGAAAGCACCAACCCCTATATATCAATGTATGTGTTTAGCAGCACCAAATGCAAGGAGCACCAACCCCTTCCTCAAAAGTTCAAAATATTTATCACAGTTGCTAATAATTCATAATTGCTTTAAGACTTGCAATCATACAATTATTAGTTGATGAGAATTGCAAGAATTATTTGCAATGTGTTCAACTTCAAACTGACATCTCAAATACAATCACCAGATAACCCCTTCACCGTACCACCTATGTATTTCCATGCATACCTATTTTCTGTTACAGAAAATAGTTATGTATTTATTTACATATTAAATAGATAACTGATACAACTAACAAAAAAGTATCTATCTGTTACAAAAAAAATCTACAGTCTTTACTTTAAATTGTCTAAACAAATAATATCTTCCAAGGTAACCCTTGAGATAGGGTATCGAAACCCTAGTTAGGGTTTATAAAATAATAAACATTGTGTTTTCTTTTCAACAAATGTATGTCTTACATCATAGAAATTAAAACCCTCGGTTTAGGGTTTATAAAAAATAACAATATTTGCAGACAATAATAATTTACAAATCTTTCAGAATAGTTTTGTGATTCTTTTTGCTAAATATTTCAACGTTGTTTTTGAAATCAAAACTAACTCCTTTTCAATTTACCATAGGTGTCGTTTCATATTTCCCATAACAATAAATCAAATGTAAAACCAACACACTGATTCAACATTTCATCTTCAAACTAACTTCAAATTGACATAACTTTCGAGCAATACAAAAAAAAAATTTCACCTACTATTGTAACTAAATCCACAATAGATAAATCTAATAGTACCAACTAAAATCACTTTTCATCATGGATTTTACCATTTTAGACTTGATATTCTTCAAACTGAAATAGGTCAAAGTGAAGTACCTAATGAAGTGAAGAAATAAAAATCACCTATAGATATGACCAAAAAAACACCACCAAATCTGGCAAACAAAACCAAAAATACTTCCAAACAAATAATCTCTCCATGATGATTAATATAGTAAAAATGCAGAGGTAAAAACTGACTACAAGGTCCACTGTAATTGATTCCCAAAGAGCCATGGTGGCGGCTTAAGTTAGGTTTTGATAAACTTTACTAAAAATAATGATAAACTTTGCCCATTTTTTTTCATTCAAGTCAAGGCCCTAAAACATAATGAATAATGTTTGAAATCCTCAAAGCATAATGTAATCATGTTGAAGTCCGCTTGCAAAAGTTAAGTACCAAAATAATCAATAACCTTCTCATAGATGCCAAGTAACAATTTCAACCAATCAAATACCACATAACCCGATATCATCATCATTCAACTTGCCTTTGACCATAGATTCATAGCTGAAACTATCAAATGAGCTTCTGATAGAGCTATCATATATGTTTTAAGTTAATGTAGGTCGATATCACACACACACACACACACACAGATATATATATATATATATATATATATATATATATATATATATATATATATATATATATATATATATATATATATATATATATATATATATATATATATATATATATATATATATATATATATATATATCATTTTTAATCAAGTTCTTGGTGAGCACTTAAAACATCAACCACTTAAATATGTTTATCCAAATCAAATGCACATTGTAAGCACATTCAAATGTGCCTCATTAAAAAATACCAATTAGAGATTCTTATTAATGTAGCAAATTGATTGTCTAAAAAAAAAATTCAAACCTAAAATATATTTTACCCACAAGCAGCTAATCATGTAATGAGACAATGCTCTACACCAAGGAATCAAGTACCAGTGCATCATAGATCTATTAACATCAAGAAATAATCTACAAGGACATTAAATGCATCAATAACGATGATCAAACCAAACTTAATATAGAAGCCACAAGAATCATGTTACTGAATCAGAATAATGCCATAGTGACTCCTTTTTGTCATCAAGGACAAACACAAGAGGTAGAAAACTGCCCCTTTGTCCTTGATGGAAAAAACCAGGCATCATTGAATTAAGGCAGATATAAAGCTGCAACTATAGAACAATTGTAGAAATCTAATTAAATCATAAATAGACCACTATATCAAATCAGAATCATACCAGAATAGAACCAAAGCCAAAATGAACCATGTATCAAAGATCAAAACCAGTATGCACTAGAACCAAAGATTTCAAAAACTGTCAATCAAAACTTGTCAACGTACTGAATATGCCAACAAGAGCATTAAAAACAAAACCGCTTATCAAATTTGAATAAGCCATTATGCCAAAATAATCAAGATATGTCTGGTAATTAGATATATTCAATGATGCTTCTCCCCCTTTTTGTCTCAAGGACAAAGGGTAATACATAACCAATAAATTGGAATCCAGAATAACCATGCTTGAAGATATGTCAATAAGTAGCAAACACTCAAGTGCAGCAGCCAAATGCTATTGTTGGAGAGATAAACTCCCCAATAACCTTGGAGGAAGATTAAAATATTGAGAGATAACACATTTGCATGTGTAGATCAACAATAGTGAACCATCTCTGCAACAAGTAGTCATGACCAAAAACTCATTACCATCCTCATTCTCTTACATGTGACTATAAATAAACATTCATACTTAAAACTGATCATGGACCAACCAAAATTCAACACCGACTGTCTGAATGTCATCTAATAATAGTTTACTGATCCAAACAATATCTTAGGATCTATCTGATCCAATTTGCCATTCTCTCCCATTTGCTACCTCAATGTCTGCTCCAACTGCCTTAGTATTTATAGCCTTACAACCTTTCCCTGTTCTACTGTCCATACATTGATCTCATCATGGTCTACATTAACTAAATAATATTTGTTACCAAATTAATGTTCTCTCTTCATTGTCATCTCTATTTTCAACTTATAATCATGATAATCTAACATTGCTAGTACATTTGTCCACCATCTAAACAAGGATTTGATCAACAACCAATCACACAAACAAAGATCCAAACATATTTGATGACTATCCTTTCCTTGACAGTTGCTTATATGCCCACAAACAATAGCAAGGAACTTCAATCATTCATAATTTCTCATCCAACACATAGTTTAGGGTTAGGCACATTTCCTTTACAGACCACAAAAATATCAGCAAATATCATATTGAAGACCGTATTGTCTTACTCATAGAATATTTAACGCTACAGCCTGCTTAGGGCATCCATTTTCTCACGTGATACATGAAGACCATTTCAAGTCAAACCAAATTTATTTCAAAGTTCATTGAATCTACTTGTAGACATCCTAGAATGAGATTTTACCATCGATTAAAACTATAGATATAACTTATAAGAGAACCCTTGTCACTAACTCCTTAATTAAGGGTTTTATAAAAGTCTTGAGAGGATCCATTACATCTTTTACCAGATACCACTGCCAAAGCCCAAACCAGGTTCAAAACAAAGTTAATTCATTGTACTACACAGTCCAATAGATTTTAGAGGTAAATAAATTTGAATACCAACATGCATATGCTTCATAACAGTACCAACAACTGTACCCAAGATATTAACAATACAATTAATTTCAGACCTACAAATACTTTATGCAAATGAGTAAATATGATACATTTTGATTGGAATACCAATCCTCTCCTCACAGGTCTGCACAATATCCTTCATACATCATATTTTGGATCCTAAAACAGGATGAACACATGACTGTTTATTCATGTAGGTGATAGTCAAAGGTATTTCTAATTATTCTTGTTCTCATATCTCCAAAATGACCTCCTTCATGGTCAACTTTTATCTCTCCATACATCTTGACACAAACTCAGTAAAACACATTAGCAGTTGTTTAAAGAACCCAGTCTCATATCAATGCAAGTTTGACGAAGCTTCAACTTTATGAAAGAATACCTTTTAGATGTGTAGACAAAGCATGGAGTTTTCAACAAGAATTGTTTAAACAATCTTCATATGTAGATACCACACAAAATATCTATGACACATTCTTGCGTACCATGATTTTAATAATCACAAATCCATATAGATTGTTGTCCAAATATCACATAATAGATAACATTATAATTATTGGATCAAGAAAATGCCATGTGTATACAAGTTGTAAAAGAAATTTACACAAATCATCCAAATGGATATGAAATCAAATGCAAGTCCTTATTCACCAATCAATTTAGAAATTTAATCATGGTATATTCAAACATACTTTCACAAAGTAACTACTTCTTCGGTCACAGGGGTGAGAAATATTACCTTAACAAACTCCCCCATAATCCTTTCTACTTTCTTCAAGAATCAAGATGGCATAGCATGTGTAAGGAGTGCATATTTCATCTTGTCATCTTTAACATCACTCTAATTTATTTTCTTTCTCTAGACCATGGTAAAACCTTTCTTGATCTTGTCGTGACCATCAAGTAGTTTCTCAACACTGCTTCTACAAAAACATGCTATATGTCCAAAAATTTTACATTTGAAACATCTTTTACTCTGATTTTTTAATAACACTTTTCTTTTAGACAAGTTTGTAGATCTTCTACCAAGATTTCCACAATTATCACTCTTGTGACCATCGTTATAACAAAAAGAACATGTTTGACTCTTTGAAGTAAATAAATTTTGTCTAGAGGAACCATGCCATCTCTTATCAACATTCTTACAAGTTACAGCTTTATGACCATATTCATTACAATTAAAATAATATTCTTGAAAAATATAATTATGCATTATTGATTGATCATACCAAGGATGCAAAGATTTGTAATCTATTATTCTTTCTCTGTGAAATCCTTGGGAGGATCCTTTAGCAGCAATGTTATCTCTAAATGTCTCCCTATTTTTACTTGTGTAACAACATGTTTGATTCAAATCGATCTTCTTCCTTGGTGTTTGTTTGAATACAAATCCATTCCCATATATAGTAGCAAATACAGTTTTATGTTCAAAATTTTCTAAAGAGATTTGTCCAACATTGTATCCCAAACATGTAGTTTCCTTAGAATGTCTTTGCATATCCAACATCTTATTCAACATGTTTATGCTATTATCAAAATTTTGATTTTTCTTTGATTGGTTTTTGATAATTTCAAGTTATTTCCTTAGATTCACAACTTCTGCTTCAAGCTTTCGAATCTCGGCCTTTTTATCCTCCAGATCAAACCTTACCACATATATTATTTGTTTATGCTCTTCAATTTAAATTTTTTGACTTATGATCATTTTGTCCTTAAGAGTTTGAACAAAAAATCTTTATCTGAACCTTTTCTCAAAGATGTAACCTCATTTTCTAGCTTGTTGCACAAGTCTTCTTTGTTCTTTAGTTTAACTTCCAGTTCCTCTATAAGCTTTGATTTAACATCAATGATTCTTTTAGCCTCATCATGATTTTTAGTTATAGCCTTATTAACTTCAACACTTTCATGTAAACGTACCTTGAAATCATGATTTTCCTTTTTAAGATTCTTGATCACATCTAGAGCTAAAAGAAGCTTGTGTTCAAAAATAACAACACCTTCTTCTTTGTCTTTTTCTTGATCATCAGAAACACATAACACATCTAT
Source organism: Chamaecyparis obtusa (assembly GCA_027943335.1). NCBI lineage: Eukaryota > Viridiplantae > Streptophyta > Pinopsida > Cupressales > Cupressaceae > Chamaecyparis > Chamaecyparis obtusa. Next base: position 79,312 of record BSBK01008070.1, on the reverse strand, counting down.
AATGTAATCTTTGGAATCAATATTATTAGTCAAAAGATCAAATATCTTCTAAATGTGATTTCATTTTAGGCATATCCTTAATCTTCTTATTCTTATAACTTTTGCCTATAGAATTCTACTACCAAGAATAACCCAAAGTTGTTAGACCTGGCAGAAAGAAATGCAGTTTGAACCAACACAAATAGCTCAGTGATATGAACAAAAACTTACAATAGACCATAATCAATCCCTGGGACAAACCTATATGCCACTTGTTGGAAGTGGATTCACTCTAAGAGGGGGGGATGAATTAGAGTGAATGAAATTTACAAAAAATGTGTGACACTTAAAAAATTGGATGGCAACCTTTATTTGAAATAACATAGACAAGGAATATTCAAGAGATGGATAGCTTAGACAATGATTGAAAAAATATTATTATGAAGCATGAATATGTTTATTCAACTTGAGATGAATAACATTAGAATTCTTTCAATATAGTGTGATGATGCAAACCAAATAGATGCAACATGAACCACTAAGATGAAAGATAATAAAGACATACGTATCAGAGCATTACAACTATAAAATGAGATGAAACAAGTTTCTATTATGAAAAAGTATAAGTCATAATAAAATAAAATAATAACTGATGACACGGATGAGACAAGATCAACAATCATATGACAATTATTTGTTTAGTGGAAAACCTTCTCGGGGTAGAAAAAAAACTCCAAAACTGTAATATTTTTATTAGTTCAAAGAGCGCCAACTTTGTTACAATACATATTTAGCAGCACCAATTGCAAGGAGCAAGCACCAACACCTATATATCAATGCATGTGTTTAGTAGCACCAACTGCGAGGAGCACCAACCCCTTCCTCAATAGTTCAAAATGTTTATCACAATTGCTAATAATTCATAATTGCTTTAATACTTGAAATCATACAATTATTAGCCGAACATAATTACAAGAATGATTTGCAATATTTTCAACTTCAAGCTAACATCTCAAATACAATCACCAGATAACCCCTTCGCCATACCACATATGTTCTTCTCTTCCTTTCTATATATATCTTACTTATTTTCTTCTTCCTATGTATTTCCATGCATACCTATTTTCTGTTACAAAAAACAAATATGTATGTATTTACATATTAAATTGATAACTAATACAACTAACAGATAAGTGACTATCTGTTACAAAAAAAAATCTGCATTTTTTACTTTAAACTGTCTAAATAAACAATGTCTTCCAAGGTAACCCTCAAGATAGGGTATCGAAACCCTAGTTAGGGTTTATAAAATAATAAACCTCATGTTTTACTTTTCAACAAATGTTTATCTTACATCACAAAAATTCAAACCCTCGGTTTAAGGTTTATCAAAAATAATAATATTTGCATAAAATAATAATTTACAAATCTTTCAGAATATTTTTGTAATTCTTTTTGCTAAATCTTTCCATGTTGTTTTTGAAATAAAAAATAACCCCTTTTCAATTTACCATAGGTGTCGTTTCACATTTCCCATAATGGTAAATCAAATGTAAAACCAACACACTAATTCAACATTTCATCTTCAAACTAACTTCTTATTGACATAACTTTCGAGCAATACAAAACAAAAAAAAATCACCTACTATTGTAAGGAAATCCACAATAGATAAATCTAACTGAACCAACTAAAATCATTTTTCATGATGGATTTTACCGTTTTAGACTTTATATTCTTCAAACTAAAATAGGTCAAAGTGAAGTACCTGATGAAGTGAAGAAATAAAAAAGCACCTATAGATATGACCAAAAAAACACCACCAAAACCACCAAACAAAACCAAAAACACCTCCAAAAAAATCCTCATTTCATTTTGATTAACATCTAGTGAAAAACCAGAGGTAAAACCAACTGCAAGGTCCACTGTAATTTATTCCCAAAGAGCCATGGTGGCGGCTTAAGTTAGGTTTTGATAAAATTTATGAAAAATAATGATAAATTGTGCCCCTTTTTTTATTCAAGTCAAGACCGTAAAATATAATGAATAATATTTGAAATCAGAAAAGCATAATGTAATCATGTTAAAGGTCGCTTGCAAAAGTCAAGCACTAACATAATCAATAACCTGCTCATGGATGCCAAGTCACAATTTCAACCAATCAAATACCACATAACCTGATACCGTCATCATTCAACTTGCCTTTAACCATAGATTCACGGCTGAAGCTATCATATGAGTTGCTGACAGAGATATCATATATGTTTTTAGTTAATATAGCCCGATATCATTTACATTATGTCAAATGGTTGTGACCACTAAGTCTGTGGTTGCACTTTAACAATCACCTATAAAATAATGTCATGACATATATTTTTAATCAAGTGATTTGTGAGCACTTAAAACATCAACCACTTAAATATGTTTATCCAACTCAAATGCACATTGTAAGCACATTTAAATGAGCCTCATTAAAAATATCAATTAGAGTTTCTCATTAATGTAACAAATTAATTATCCCACAAAAAGTATTCAAACCTTAAATATAATTTACTCACAAGCAGTTGATCATGTAGGAGACAATATTCTACACCAAGGAATCAAGTACCTATGCATCATAAACCTGTTAACATCAAGAAGTAATATGCAAAGACATTGAATGCATCAATAACCTTGATCAAACCAAACTTAATATGGAAGCCACAAGAATCATGTTACTGAATCCGAATAATGCTACAGTGACTCCTTTTTGTCATCAAGGACAAACACAAGGGGCAACAAACTCCTCCTTTGTCCTTGATTGCAAAAACTAGCCATCATTGAATCAAGGAAGATATAAACCTATAACTGTAGAACAGCTGTAGAAATATGATCAAATCATCAGTGAGCCATTGTATCAAATCAGAATCATACCAAAATAGAACCAAAACCAAATTGAACCATGTATTAGAGATCAGAACCAATATGCACTAGAACCAAAGATATCAGAAACTGTCAATCAAAACCTATCAACTGAATATGCCTTCTCAATTGAATATGCCAACAATAGCATAAAAACAAAACCACATGTCAAAGATGAATAAGCCAATATGCCAAAATAATCAAGATATGCCAGATAATCAAAGATATTCAATGATGATTCACCAGCCCCATTTTATCTCAAGGACAAAGGGTAACACAGAGCCAATAAACTAGAAACTAGAACAATCATGTTGCAAGATATGTCAATAAGAAGCAAACACTCAAGTGTAATACCCAAATGTTTTTGTTGGAGATCCAAGCTTCCCCATAACCTTGGAGGAAGATTAAAATTTGTAGGACAAGAATAGATTGAAAACCATGAATAGTTTATTCCACTTTAATTTCATGACACCTCCAATGATACATTTAGTGTAATCTTCCATGCATCTCATAAAATAGGAACCAAAATAAATTGATATCATAACTATAATAGATTGGAATTATAATAGATTAGTGTGTAAAAAGAATGAAAATCTTAGGTATAGAAACAAAAAGAACCTTGAGAAAATATAACATACTAAATAACATGTGTATCCATGGATTATATAACGTTACAAGATGACACCAATCTTGTTATTTCTCTTGCTTATTTTTATAGATTTGAATAGATCATGTTTCCTTGTTAATCTTGTTGTTTTTGTGCCCCCTTGAAGTCACTCCCTATGACTATAGGTGTGGGCTTTAGTTCATGTTTCCCCTTTCTTAGTGTGTTAAATAAATTGTTTGACTTGCTCATACTAGGAGATTGCTTGCAAGGTTTGGGAGGTCTAGCTCCTCCATTGTCTATGTTTCCTCTTCTTGTTGGAGTTGTTCATAGCAAGGGTTTCGTATGAGATGACAACAATGGAGTTTTTCTTGGCGCTGGAAATGACAATGGTGTTAAACTTGTCATTGAGGTGCTTCTTGGACATGATGTTTGGGGTCATACCAATTTGAATTCTTTTTACACACTAATCTATTATAATTCCAATCTATTATAATGACAATGTTGACCTATACATGAACATCTGGCTATCTTGTGAGCTATCTTAAGATGATCTTGCTTTCATTCCATTCATGTTTAGCTTTCATATTTGTGTTCCTCCATTCATTCTAACCTTTCGCTATCCTTTTCCCCTTTGGTCTTGATTTAATAAAAAAGAGTAAACCATGATGCTATGAAGCCTCTTGACATGTCTACTCCTTTGGACTTCATCCTTTCCTTCTTTTTCATTACGCTTTTGTGAATTATCCTATGCTGACCTTTCATTGCTTGTCCAAATGTGCTTTACATGATAATTTTTCCCTAGCTTCGGTACTCTTGAGGAGTTTCCCTTGAGGATTTCTTCCCTTCATTCTCCTTCATTCTCCTGTCTTCCATCTCTTCCACCAACTTGCTAATCCCTCTTGTCCTCCACCTTGCTAGACATTGGGACTACACGATGTGATCTTGCTTGGGAGTTTGATGCCCATTCTGTCTGGGGGCATCCTTTGTACATACTTATTGATCCTGAAAAAAAAATTTAAAATGGTATATTGTCAAAAATTCTAAAAATCAGAAAATGTCCTAAAAAAATGATCATCTTAGTGAAAACCTAGCAATAGGCACTTTGATGTATCTCAAAAAAATTATATATTCCAAAAAATACAAAAAAAATCAAAAAATTCAAAAATTCAAAAAAAAAGAGAATAAACTGCAATAAAATTCAAGTGGTGAAAACTTTGAAACAGGTGCTACTTGAGGCCTTTGCACCCCTGTTTATTAGCACACGTCCTCGACACTTAACCTTTCTCCATCATGCCTTGTCCTTATTGCCTTGGTTTGGAATTGGTCTTTGTCTTTGTCTAGGGGGCATAACTATGTTAGCTTTAGTCTCTTGGATGTGTTAGTCTTTAGGACACCTCACAAATTGTGTTTTTCAACACAACCCTGACATCGAGTGTTTTTCAAAACTTATCGACTTGGTCTTACCCAGTTTTGTCATGTGATCTTACCTACTTGCAAGCATTCAATCCTTATCCTCAGAACTCAGTATCAGTTAACACACTTAAATTTTTAAATGCAACACTTAATGCTTGAGCTATGTTATGATCTTTTCTTTGTGTGCTGACTGTTATTGATTTTCATTGGTTGTCCTTGTCTAATAAGTCTCTCCGAGATGCATAGCTAGAAGACTTGGGGAATGGGGCATGTTTTTATTTGCTTTCTGCTTGTGGGTGTGGTTTTGAAACTCTAGAGTGTCTCTTGTTGTTCCCTTGAAACACTTAGGAGATTTGAGACATCATCCTTGACTATTTTTGCACAATCATTCTTATGGTCATCCCGACATCTATGCCTTGATGCGCGTGTGGTTTTGCTACATTAAATTGGGTAAGGTAACATCGAAGTCATCTTGATCTTTATGTCTTTGATTCTTATGTTAGAATCTTTCCACATTCCAATCCGATATAAATCACATTCATATCTTCATAGTTGCACTTATGACTAGTACTAATGATTGTGTGATTTTTCAATGTTCGTTAATAATGGCCCAATGATGAAAATAAGTTCCTTAACATTCTCTACTGAATGATGAACACAAAATTCTATGTTATAGTTTCTCTATTGCAAGTACACATTTGCATTTTCATGTAGCTTGCATTGTTAGACTTCATGTTAATATGCATTTTTAGGCTACATTATGATTTTGAGAGGGTTTTCCTTCATCTTTCTTTTGGACTTTTAATCAACTATGGTCACGTTTTGATCTTCATTTCCATACCTTCTTTCGTGATCTCAATCAAAATTTTCTATCTTAAACAGTTGATTAATTTTGAGGCATTCTCTTTCTTGAGGCACATTCTCTTTCTTCTCCATTTTTTTCACCTCTTCCAAACTTCTATCTTCCATTCTCTTTCACCTCACTTATTTTCTTCTATTTCAACCTTGGGGCATAAACTTTCATGTTTAATGATCTACCTTGGTTTTGTGATCCTTATATCTTTCATCTTACATCGGGAACCTTATCTTTAATTTGATTTGATCAAATTTATCAATTTACTTTTTCTCCTCTATCTCATTTTGATTTCGATCACGAGGGGGCAGTACCTATCAAACTTCAATCGTTGATTCAGCTTTATCAATCCTATCAATTACTTCACTTGGGGCAACCTTGCTTGAGACTTGACAATTACCTATTTACAGGGGTGTTGGCCTTGTCTTTTTCAATCAGCTTATCTTTGTCCTGATGTGTTCCCATCCATCGATCACACGTTTGGGTTGTTTTGTGATCCCAAATCGATCTCACCTTTCAACTTCATTCTTTGACTACATGTGTTCCCATGAAGATCACACATTACTCAAAGAGGGGCAAATGTATGCACCCTAAAATAGTTGCCTAGACTTTGGGCCCCCATTCACCAATTTATCAATTTCTTGAATCAAGGCTTTGCAATATTTTCAATTTAAATTAATTTCCTTGATCAGATCGTAATTAATTTAATTATTTTAATATTTCCTAAGGTTTGATCATTTTATCCTAAGTTTTATTTAATTAAGAGAACATGCTCCCTTTTAATTAAATAATAAAAAAATTTAATTAAATAATAAAATCACTTTATCCTAAGCCACATTTAATTAAAAGAACAAATCTCTTTTAAATAAATAAAAAAATATTTTAATTAAATAATGGAAACCACTTTGCTAAAAATAATAAATAAATAATAAAATAAAAAGACTTTTTGTCTACACATTGAATGCACACTTTTCAAGATGAGTGGAATCTCATTTTGCCTCTTAATCTCTTCCACACATCTTTTTGCCTCTTAACCATGTCCATTGATTTTGCCTTTTGAGAATCTTGAGCACATGGATCAACCAAGATTTAATCTCCACCCTTGCTCATTTATTTTTGCCTCTTAATCTTGACCGTCCAAGATTCTTTATAAGGAGTCCTCTCCTTCTCATTTAGTATGATAGAAGATTTTTGTATTGTTATGTTGCAGGTTTAGAGAGTGATTTTAGAGAATATTTTGAGCACTTGAGCTTGAACATTGCAACTTCTCTTTTCTTGTCTTCTTCTCTCATGCTTCATGGAAATCCATTTAGATTACTCTTGCACTTGCATATTAGATTAGACTCATATTTCCTTTCATAGAATAATCTTGTATAAGCATTTCCTTTCATAGATTAGTTTTGCTTTCATGCATTGTTATCATATTGAATAGCTTTCATTTTCATTTGCATGCATACTTGATGATCATGGAGACTAGCATTCTTGCTTTTCCTCTTTGAATATCTCATTTTATGGTGTACTTGCATGGGCACAAACTAGGTCTAATCTGAGGGCCTCCATCATAAACCCTTGCACTCCATGAATAGAGAGCTATGAGTCACCATTTGAGACCTCATTCTTGAGCAATCTTGGATTTAATGACTCGTAGAAGTGTAACAACATTTTAGCACACAATTGTGTACCTCTTCTCCATTGCTTAGTGCCTAACTAATGATCTCAATATTCCCTCTTTTGTGCCCTCTATATCCTCCTATATCTCTCCTTCTATCTGTATCCATTTCTCTAATTTTATTTATGGGTTTTAATATCCAAAGGGTATTTTGTTCATATCTATAGTAACTTTTGATAATTTATTTATAAATTCTTTTTACTATTAAAAGTTTATTTCATGGGAAGAAATACCATAATAATTATCCCCCTATAGTTCTCTAGTCCTAAGAGCACGAGGAGTTTCTATATCGTGTTTTAATAAAATCAGATTTATTACAAATAGCTTTATCAATACTAAAATGACCCCATTTAAGCTTAACTTCATCTACATTATTTTCAAATTTTAATTCATAAATTTTCTTTCAATTATTCATTTTAGTGTCATTTTTAAGCTCACAAGTTCAATAATCATTGTTTTCATATGAAATTTGTGATAAGAATTATATATTTTATCAAATTTCCACAATCCACTAGTTTGTCTCTTTAATTGCTTCTAGATTTGATTTGGTCATAATTACTTGTTGTAGAGATGGTTCATTGTTGTGGATCCGCACATGCAAATGAGTTATCTCTCAATCATTATAATTTCTTATAATTTCAACATAAAAGAGATGAAATTTCATAAATAAATAGAAAGTGAGATTTATTACAATTAAGTTATAGTTGTAACTATAAGCCCCTACTACCTGTTGGGAATCTAAGCCCTAAAAACATGAGGGTTTGTGTTGTTTCTTTTATTATATCCATTGATATAAATAAAATGGAAGTCTTGAACCCGGTACCTTAAAATAAATATGTTAGTGGGATGCAAAGGAGGAAGGAAAATAAGAAAACATAATTAAATCTAGATATATATAACTGAGTACTCTAAATAATAATTTAAATAGTTTAAAATTATTCATTGCTAGTCGAGGAAATAGGGAGAGATACAATCATGTGATGTTAAGAAGAAAAAAAAAAATTCACATGTCTAGTGGGACCTGGTAGTAATGAAGTAAACTTCATATCCCACATCTGTAAGGTTGGAGACGTATAGGGAATAAGGGCTAGTTTCCCTGATTCAAGGAGTTAAGGCCTTTCTTTTCCTCATCCAAAATTTAGCTACCACCCAGAATGCACATCCACTATTGTGCACATATAACTCTTCTATTAAATTCTTGAAAATAGTTCATCTTTCTAGGTGGTATATGTCTTAACTAGCCATGAGGAGGGAAAACACTGGAGGATTAGCGTGCTTTTAATCCTTGAATGCCTTCCATCCTGGGAAACCCTACCACTCCTCCATCTCCTTTTCTAACCTCAAAGGTTTCCTCTCCTTCATAGTAGGTGAAAAATTAAACCCCTAAGCCAAGCTACAAACCTTCCAACAAAAGGGAACTATAAATGTATGAACATGAATGCGATTAAACCCTAGGAATTTTGAGTCTCCCCTTCCCAAATAGAGAAAAGAAAGAAAATACACAAAAATAAACATTCAGGCACAATTGAAAACCCTAGAAAACTCAGTCAAAATGTTAGCACACTGCCAAGAATTGCTACCACTAGTTACTAGATTTTCCACAATGAGTGCCAAGAGAGAGAGAGAGAGAAGGGGAGACTCTGCATGTGACTACATAATTTCTAATGCTTCTGAACTACAGACTCTTCACTAAGATGGTAAAGAGGTGTTTATCAAGAAAGGCGTCAACAACAAAAATTGGTTCATCTTGTTGTAATATCAAACTCTTGTAACAAAAAAACAACCTAATCACTCATCATGTTACTACTAGTTTATTCATTAGAGATATAATTTTAGAGGGATCAATATGTATAAAAACCTTATAACCTATTATATAATGACAAAAAAAAATTACTAGATAAACTACAGCCAAAAACTCCTTTTTTGTAACTGTTGCCCAAAATTTCCCTCTCGGCCACAGCCCTGTTTTCCAAGAAATGCTCAAGTGTCGAAAACTCTCTGTGTTTTCTACCTTTTAATGTCGAGAGTCTACTGTGTTTTCTGCTCAAGTGTCGAAAACCCATTATGTTTTTGACCTCATCCCTGCAGGCTCGGGATGTTTCTGCCTTTTGGTCCGAAGGTTCAGTGTGTTTTCGACCTCTCCGCTCTGAAAATTTGGTGTGTTTTCGACCTTCGCTCGAAAACCCTCTATGTTTTTGGCACCTTCTGTATTTTCAACCCTAAGCGTGCAACTCCGATCAGGCGGGTCCCAGTGCCTAAGGTCGTGCCAGCGCAGAAAAAGATATGACGGCTGTCGCATGATCGCATGGGATCTTCCGATCCCATGAGATCATATGACAACCGTTGATGTAGTGTCAGCAAGGGATCGACAGTCAAGACAAGCAGCCAATGGTCATCAGTTAACACCTAGCGATTGGTCACATGATCGCATGGGCCTTCCTGGCTGCATGTGATCATGCGACAAGCGGTAAGCGATCAAACCATAGCGCAGTGACGGTCAGTGGCTAACGCCTTACGGTTGGTCGCATGATCACATGGGCTCTTCCGAGCCCATGCGACCATGCAACAAACCGTTATTGGTCATGGTGGGACTCAGACTTCGACAGCTGCAGGTGGTGGATAGTGTGGGCCAGGTGTCATTTATGGCGAGGGGCGACGGTTTCCAAAGGCTTGTCACATGATCGCATGAAGCCTTTCGGCCTCATGCGATCATGTGACCGTTGCCTTTTTTAAAGCCGTGTGGTCGGCTCCTTTTCGGCCATGTGGCAGGGTTTGACAGGTGTGCTATCTTGCGGGTCCCGACCGTGGCTATGTGGCAGCGGAGGTAGGTTAAAAGGGGTTGTCACATGATCGCATGAGGCTTTTTTAGCTCATGCGATCATGCGACCATTGACTTTTTCAAAGTAGCTTCCAGACTTAGCAAGTTCACAGGTGCGCGGTTAGGGGATTTCGCGTAGTCGTTGAATAGGCCCGAGGTTAAAAAGGTTAACACGACTTGGCGACCGAAGGGAGAGAGAGCCCGTGGCGTCAATATGGCAAGCGGCTGGTTTCAAAGAGCTTATCGCATGATCACATGGGCCTTCCTAGCCACATGCGATCATGCGACCAGTGACTTTTTCAAGGCAGTGCAGCCTATTTTTGGCGGACTTTCTTCCAAAGGGAAATGTTTGCAAGTGTGGCAACTAAAAATTTATGATATTTTCAAGGGCGGTTGCGGTTGGATAGAATTTGCAGAGGATTTAGGTTGCCTTTTGTGGGTCCTTTCTACGATCTGATCAGATTTTTGAAACATTCATGACAGAGTGGGCTTGCAGGGAGGTAGATGGATCAAAGTTGTTGATCTGCGGGCATGGGCATGCAAAGACAAATATCTGATCGGCTATGATTTTTGCAGAGTTTAATTATGATCAGAAGTGACTTGTTTTAGGGTTGATTATTCTATTGTAGATTTATGTAACCCTAAGGAGATATTTTGATTCCTGCCTGCGTGCAGGGGATGTATATAATCTTTTTTGGGAGCCTGTAGTGCTCAGAATGGACATTTTGTAAAAAGAGAAAAGTCTTTCCTTGGAGAACTATCTGTAGCATTTTTTGCTCTCTGGTTTTTCACATCTTGTAAGTTCTCATTGATAATACAGATATTGCAAAGTATTCTGTGACATGTTTTCCTGTCCTTATGCTTTCCTGTTTGGCTTATCTCTTATTGGATTGAAGTTATGAATGCTTTCAGTGATACTTAGCTTTTCCTGATCCCCTTTACTTTTAGCTTATTTGTGCACTACTGTGTTTGATTTGATCTGAGTGAGGTTGTGGGTATCCTTTAGCCCCTGTCATTCTATCTCATTCCTGTGTCCTTTTGCTGAAGAGAATGTCTGCTTGCAGGTCATAATTTATGTTTAATTTTTTGGCCCTCTTATGAAATACTCATGCAAGCCTATTCAGTAAGCTGTGATCTCCCAGACCTAAGCCTCTCATTGATTTCATCCCTCTATACTGAGATCTGAACCCTAGTCTCGGTGCATCACCTAGTAGATAGATTTGCTTCAGTCATTTCCCTTTCATGCACTCCTTCTATCCCTTTCCCCTCAAAATTTACTTTCCTGTTAGGAGAAAATCAGGGTGATTATCCAAGAGGAACCAGCCTAGAATCTGGAGGTCTCATCTCGGTTAGCAAAAGGTCCCACAACCTTGAGATGATTCCCATGTTATACTGGATTATCAAGACTACGAGAGCTTGAGATCAAAGGCGCAAATTCAGTGTATAACAGTAACAATATAATTTACCTTAGCACCTGTTAAGTTCAAGTACTGATACAGTAAATGGAATAGAAAAGAAAATCTTATTTTTGCCCAAGGACAGCGCCAATTGGATTATCTAAGGCATGAATATGAATATGAAATGGAAATTCCTAGTTTGGTCCTCATAATACAGGTGTTGAAATAAGATTCCACTTGATTTATTTGAAAGTTTTTTGACATTCATTTATCCATGAAAAAGAGGTGTCATTTCCTAGATAAAAAAAGTGGTGAAGCAATTTTACTAAAAATTTAAATAAACATTTTTATAATATCCAACATGTTCTATTTAGCTACAAACATCCTTATGATTAGTTGGCATGGGAAAATCTTGAATTATTTTGATCTTTCTAGGATCCACTTCTATTCCTTTAGAAGAATTGTAATATCCCAATACAATACCTTTAGTCATGAGGATATGACACTTCTCATGTCTCAAAGACAAGTTAGTTTCAATAAAACACTTTATAGTGCCTTCTCAAGATTTTCTTTAGCTTCTTCATATGTATCACCATAAATAGTAATATCATCCATATATATTTCTATAGAATCATGTATGAGGTCAGCAAAGACACTTAATACTAAACTAGCTAGTTCATATTCGCTAGCACATTATTTACATTGAACCAATAGAACACAATCTTCTAGTTTGAGGAAAAAATATTTGTGTCACTTGATGGAGAACATAGAATACTGTCACAATCAGCCTTTGAGCCTCCTAGCTACTCCATATTTGTGAGCATATTCTCTACATTGAGTCCAAAGAACACAATCTTCTGATTTGAGGAAACGTTGTTTGTACCACTTGATGGAGGACATAGAATGTTGTCACGATCCGCCTTTGAACCTCTTACCTTATTTGAATGACCACATTATCCTAATATGAGGATATTGCATGCTTACCTATTTGAATGATCCTATCAAGAATTCTTCCCTTGAAAATGCAATATCAAACAGTTAACAAGGTGAAGAGAAAATGCCTTATGCTAAAATTCCTTTGCACACCATTTAAAAAAAACTCACAAGTATGTATGTTTCATATAAAGCCCATCATACTTTAAGTAACAAACTAAAGTTCCTAACAACTATTCATGATTTATGAATGAAGTAAAACTATAGTTAGTGGGTGCATGGATTTGTGAAATTTTGGAGCACATGGACATTTCTTATTTCTCTTGTTATGACCAACATTAAAAACTTTAGTATGAAATTATATTTTCTAATAATCATTCTTAAATTGAATACATTGTTTTGAGAAAGGATTTAAAACACAAATTTATCATACTTTAGAGTGATTATCTCAATATATCAACATTATAATCATACCAAAGTAAACTACCATGATACATAGTGCTATCAATCTATAGAATTAACATGACAATCTTATCTAAACTGTCAATACATAGTGGTAAGATTTTATACAATTTTAAATTTGAGCTCTAATAATGACACCCTTTCCATCTAAAATTAGTTGACTGGATTGATAAATGTTTATCTAGCTTACTAGTATCTTTTTGTATTCAAAGATATTCAAAGGTCAATAATTGATAAATCTACATCATTTGTCTATAAGCTAGTTGCACAATTTTGTAGGTTGCTTTGAAGTCTCTAGTTAGCATCATAAAGATAGATTATCTAATAGTGTGAATTAATGAAAGTGGACCCTTATGATCTAATAGATGCAAAAGTATTATTATTAAACATGAAGCTTATTATACATAATAGTCTAAGGTGAATGCATCTCATACAACTATAATTTGTTAGTTGAAATCTACAATTTAGAAATTCAATTCTAGGGAGAGTCAAATTAAAAACAATTCTTATTTAACTTTCATTAGTTGAGTTTGAAGCATCAAATTTTGGAAGAAATCTAATTTAAGAATTAATTGTTCAATATCTCATAAAAATAAAAATTGCAATTCTAAATTAAAGTTTGCAAGTCGGGGTAAGAAAAATAGAGAAGAACTTATCAATTCTTAAAATTAATTAGATGATTTATCACAAATTTTAATCAATTTTATTAAATCATATATTTAAAAAATTTCAAGCTCATTATATAATCCATCATTAACCAAATTGATTATTTTAGATTTCTAAAATCTTTTCATTAAAATATTTTTAAATATATTTGATTTTCTTATGTTACAATTTTTCAAAGATGCTAAGAGATTAGTCATAAATTATTATACATTTTGATTTACACATTAGATAAAATGATTTAGATTCAGACATTTGTATATAAGTTAGTAATTTTTGAGGTGGTTGTTGTTCATAACATCCCACACTTCAAATCTAGTGAATGAACCAAATCAAAACTTACAACTAGTGCATTATTGTGGCCAATTCATGGGAGGAGCCATAACTTATAAGCATACCTCAAAAATATTTTATTCAATAGTGAAGCATTCAAAGTTCTATGGTGTATTGGAGATTAAAAAAAATGTAAGAGAAAATCGTTGCCTTGAAAGTTTTTTGGTAAACCATTTGTTATTCGAATTTGAGTCATTGACTGAGTACCTCTTCCATTTTGTGCTAAGTTAAATATGCATAAATAATTTGTAATGTAGATGATGCTATTTGAATAAATTCTTACCAAGACGCATGCCAGATTCTAAGCTATGAATAATTATTTGGCTTTGGTTGAGATAAATCTGTTCATTCAAGTAGTCTTGGCCAACTAGAGTCTAAAATATTTTTACCCCATTAGGTACTATTAATATATAATTATTGTATAGAATATTTTATACTACGAGTTCTTTTGTAGTTAGAGAACAACAATTTGTCCCGTTTGAAATATCTATTTGTATAAAGAAAAAAGCACATAATTTCTTTTTCATGAAAAATATAGCCTCTCATTTATTTAAGAAAACCAAATTTAGGAATATTTCTTTAGAAAATTATATCTAAGGAATTCAATTACTTATCTTATGATCAAACAAATACTAGCCGAAATAAAATTGAGAAGATCCAATTACTGGCCAAAATAGAATCAAGAAGATCCATAGTATGTGTCATGTGATGTGAAGTGCCCAACTCAAGAATCCAACTTCCATTGGAATAGAACAAAGCCCTAGTTGAAAGAGATTTCCCTTTTCCCAAAGAAGAAGACTTAGGCATGGATATACTATGCTTTATCATAGCTTCCTCCAATGTTGCTAACCTCGCAAAACAACTTATGCCCTAATTTTCCACAATATGAACAATTATCCTTCTTCTTCTTAGACTTGGAGGATGACTCCCTTGAGTTAGAAGGATGAGGAGGTGGAGGATTAGACTTATGATCATTCTTCACCTTAGGCTTGGAGGGATTCTCACCAAATTACAAGAAAATATATTTGGGCTTCTTCTTATTCTTACCCTTACCCTTGGAAGATTGAGCCATCAAAGCATACTGCTTAGGTAGAGCATTCATTTGGATCAACATGGCATGCTCCCTAGTAATTCAATAATAAAACATTTAAAAAGAAGTCATCTTATGATCTTATCCCATGGCATCCATAGTAGAATAGAAAGCAAAAGTAAATACTTTAGAGAGAAAGAGTTCCATCCATTCTCTCTCATTAAAGCATGGAAACATTTGCATTTCCTCATTTTGGAATACTACGCACTCTTCTATTTTGTACTTATCATCATTATTTATCCAGAGAGAGAATCAAATTAGGAGCTTGGTGGGATTCATTAAATGGAGTTGAAGGTATCGCAAGATTAATACTCTCTTGAGTGGCGTAAGCCACCTAATAAACTCTCAGTAATGTGACACGTTTGAGGGAACAACAAGAAACAATCTAGCATCTTGAGAATACATGTTATCCTTAGAGGAATTTTTCACTAGAAAGTTGAAGGTGTTAAACATCAAGTGATCAATGTGAGAATTCTCCCACTACATAATCACACCCTTGCATCAAGAGAGTGCAAATTAAAAAAATTGTGGTTGATGGAGAAACATCATCTAATTTGAAGGGGATACCCTCATAGTCAAGTGCTTGAGTCTAAGCCTTATCCCCCACCATCAAAATAATATCCCCATGAAGATCCTTGGAGATTTCAATGTCTACCGAAATGTGTGTATATATAGAGTGACCCATAGAGAAAGTAGAGTCAACTTTTAGGATTTGACTAATTGCATTGTCAATGGCCTCATAGGAGTCTTCTAATACCTGGAGAGGAAGATTCGATGGCCTAACCCAAACTGGTCTAGTAATGAGATTTTTAGAGGGGGTTGAATGAGATAGGTAAAGGCTTGACCAGATAGGAGTGTTCTCCCTACATCCCAACCTACCCTCAACCACAAAATCCCTATCATGTAGAGACTAAAAATTCACTGTGAAAAAGGACCTAACATATGGATAAATCTCAAGAATACCTAAGGCTTCTAATGTTTATGAACCCAATTATGTAAATTAGGTCAAAAAGGCCACAATTTTTTGAATTTATGGATCAAACCTCTATGAACATAATATTGTTCACTTGTTCTCACATCCTATCTACAAACAATAATAGGTGAAGTTTGTGTGTATGGAGGTGTCAAATTATTTTCTCACTAAGTAAATTGGACGAGAGCCCCTAAACCAATTGTGGTCGCATACATCTATTAAGTCCAATTCAAATTGGTATGACCCCAAACATCATGTCCAAGAAGCACCTCAATGACAAGTTTAACACCATTGTCATTTCCAGCGCCAAGAAAAACTCCATTGTTGTCGTCTCATATGAAACCCTTGCTACGAACAACTCCAACAAGAAGAGGAAACATAGACAATGGAGGAGCTAGACCTCCCAAACCTTGCAAGCAATCTCCTAGTATGAGCAAGTCAAACAATTTATTTAACACACTAAGAAAGGGGAAACATGAACTAAAGCCCACACCTATAGTCATAGGGAGTGACTTCAAGGGGGCACAAAAAACACAAGAGTAACAAGGAAACATGATCTATTCAAATCTATAAAAATAAGCAAGAGAAATAACAAGATTGGTGTCATCTTGTAACATTATATAATCCATGGATACACATGTTATTTAGTATGTTATATTTTCTTAGGGTTCTTTTTGTTTCTATACCTAAGATTTTCATTCTTTTTACACACTAATCTATTATAATTCCAATCTATTATAGAATTATTAAATGATAGAAAAGGTAACATTTTAAATTCAAATTATAACTTAAAACAAGTTAGTGATTAGTTGGAAAATGAAGAAATGTAAGGAAAAAGATGAAAAATGAATCTCTAATTTAAATGCTTGTTGTTAATGGCTTAATAAGTTACGTGAATTGCAAGAGGAATGAATATTGAGAACTTTATCTCTTGGTGATCCACCAAGGACCATATGAGGCACTTGCTTGGCTCTTAGGCACTCAAGATGTATGTTGGATACTATGTAAGGTAGGAGCACTAGAAGTTGACATAGATATAGACATAAGAACCAAGGTGAGGCATTGTAGTCCATAGTTTACTTTTTGAAAGGTTGAGGTGTCACATCTAATTGCATTTGGAAATAGGGATGGGGTCGGGCACTAAAGGACACTTCTATATGTGGTCACTAGGGTTCTCTATTCCCAACACATTGAAAACCTTTAGTAAATGTTTTGATTAGATAACTACGGGAAGAGCCCAAACCCATTGCACCTCAACCATCAAGGAAAATGGAACAAATCTCATGAGAGGTGAGATTGAGAAAAAGAGAAGAGGAGAGAGAGATTTTAGAACTAATGGGAGACAAGGGTTACAATCCTATAAGTATCCAAATTTTGTTTCATTGCACTTGAAAGAGAGAGGAGTGAAGGAGAAGGACCTTTCCTCCTACGAACTACTCCAAGTGATTATATCACCCATAACACCATTATAATTCGAGACAATACCCTCACTGGGAGGTCAATAATAATAAAATATGGGAGAATATTACTAGGACGTGGGAGACTATCGTCTACTAGAGGAGAAGATGAAAGTTGTGAGGAAGCACTTGACGCAATCTAAGAGGGACACAAAGCAAGAGGAAGCCCACTTGGAACATCTAGGAATCACAGAGCGCAAGACACTCATCAAGATCCTGAGAAGAGCAATCCTTGAAAGATAAAGGAATCTCAACAGTCAAGGACTCAAGTGATCTTATTGAGCATTCTTCCACCAAGTATTCATACCTTTTTGTTGCAAAAGAGAGTAGTTCAAAGCCAAGTGGCCATTAGCAAAGCAACAATGACAATGAAAAGGGAAACCCTCATAATCCAATGGTTGTATTTAAGGCCTAATGCCTATCATCAAGACCACGTCCCTTGGGAGGGGTTTAGAGGTGTTAATGTCAACTAAAATGCAAGCAAAAATGTAAAACCCCATGTGAGAAGTTGAATCGTCAATTTTCAAGAAATGCTCAATTGAGTTGCCAATTGCCTCATATTGAGACTCCTCCCAAAACTAGAGGGGAGAGATTTGGAAGTTTGATCCAAACTGGATGCACGTGAAGTGTTTCAATAAATGGATTTAAAGAAGAGGACTAAGGTTTAAAGGAAAGAGAGTTCTCTCCACATGCCCGAATTTGACCCAACACAAAATCACAATCCTCACAAGAACCAAAGGATGCAATTAAGAAACCTTTGGCATAAGGGAAAAGCTCAATCTTACCTGACATAATAGGCTTACAGGAAGAGATAACCTAACTATGTAAATCAAGAATATAAGGAGAGACTAGAGAAACAACATACCAAGCCTCATATTTTCTAGAAATGCCTATTTTCAGCTACCTTTGCACCACAAACTATCACAGGTGAAGTCTTGGCATAGGGAAGAGGTTGGGAAAATCGTGGGGGGTGAATAGGACTAGCCTTGGTAGCTTGAGAAAAACTTCGCATCACACAACAAATCTAGGAGGAAGAATAGAGCCAACAAGGGTAGCCTTACCTCCACCCAAAGTCATGACTGTAGCGTAAATTTCCTAAACAAGAACAAGCACTACACACCCCCAACGAATCCTTGGAAAAACCAATAGAAAAGGTAGATCAACTCCAATTGAGAGAGTCAAATAGGAGGAAGGCACAAGGATGACTTTGGAAAAAGCATAGACCAAAGCAAGAGCTAAGATCGCTAAGGGTGTGTGAGGCGCAGAAGTCGTAACAAATGGCCCCTTGGAAAGAGCTTCTATTTTAAAAATAAAATGTGTACCTTTAATGTTATTTCAACTTTGTATTGCAAATTTAGACTTGAACCTTTTGTACTTGTTGCAAAGACTCTTAAAAGTAAGCTTATTTGTTGGGGACAAGGAAAAGAGGGTAGTTATATTTAGGATTCCACTTGAGTCATATGCTTTGGAGGTTTTTTTCAACCTCAACAACTCAACCAAGAAGAGAAATAAAGTGTGCAATCTATAGTAAGATAAGTGATGTGTAGAGAATTATAACAAAGGGAAATCCTAGGAGATGCAATGTCACTACAATATGTTTAGTGTATGGAATACAAATAAGAAATGAAATGCTTTCAAATTGATTTGAAGGTGATTAGGAAAATTAATCTAAGAATGGAGATGCTAGGAGAAATGTTAAGAGAAAATGGGAAGTTTCTTTTGGAATGGGAATTGGGATTGAAAAAAAAGTTAATAAGGGCCAAACAAAAAAGAAAAAGAAATTATTAAGGGTGGAAGAATACTAGTTGTGAATAGGACCTACTAGATTAGCTTCAAATGTAGCGTTTATCACTCAAATAACTTGTAGGGGGAGTTGTAGAAGAAAGTTGCTTGCAAGAGAGTTCTTAATGTGTAGTTATATTCAAAATGAGGGAATTGGGGCTCTTACATCAAAGGGGACTCCAAATTTGATTAGTTGAAGGAATATAAATGTAAAACAAATAGGGCTTTCAAAACCTAAACATCATATTCAAATAAAATTAGTTTGGACACTAGCATACAAATAACTATTGTCCTAAGGTCATAGTTTTTTAATGCAACCATGCCTACTTTTTTAATTTCATCCATAAAGTTTTATTGAGATTTAGGGGTGAAAACAAGGTTGGAACTCATGTCAAATCAATCCAAGGTTTTGTATAATCTTTGAATTTATGGCAAATGACCATATGCGATACCTAAGGATGGACATTAAATTGAGCATAAGAACATAAGGTTGAGATCACAAAGTAGATGATTTTTTACCTTGCAATGGTTAGAGTTTACTTGCAAGATTAGAATGCAAAAACCTTAACTACAAGCTATTGGATTCCAACACAAAATATTTATTACATTTTTTGATACAAGATCACAAGAACTTTTGCAATTTGAGAAATTGAAGGAATCTCAACAATCTCATTCTTTGAACTTCTAAAAGATAATAGATTCCAACCATCAAAAATCCCAAAATCAACATTAATTGGTGCAAGGCTTAGATTAGCCAGTGGATTCAGTTTCATAAGCCTTATGTTGCATGGGTACACATACACATACTCCTGGTACACATACAAGGTATGGGGTACTCAGTGGAGAGCATCATATCTAAGGACCTTGATTTAGATTTCTGATTTTGTTTCAATTTTTTGTTTGCCTATCAGCTTGCTATTTATCAAGCTTATTTCAATATGTGATCACTAACCAATTTAAAACTTTGATACAATGATTGTATGACATTTCAATTTGTGTAATTAAACTCCAAAGTTAATGTTTAATAGTAAACTTTATCATCATTCTTGTTTAGAAAACTCAATTTCATCATATTTTCCGACTTTCTCATATATATATATATATATATATATATATATATAT
This sequence comes from Chamaecyparis obtusa, assembly GCA_027943335.1. NCBI lineage: Eukaryota > Viridiplantae > Streptophyta > Pinopsida > Cupressales > Cupressaceae > Chamaecyparis > Chamaecyparis obtusa. The sequence continues at coordinate 58,862 of BSBK01008070.1, read as the reverse complement.
ATATATATATATATATATATATATATATATATATATATATATATATATATATATATATATATATATATATATATATATATATATATATATATATATATATATATATATATATATATATATATATATATATATTGAAAGTACCCTCATCTCCTATTTTGAAAAAATAACTGTCCTCATACTCATACCCATTTCCAAAATAACCAAGTACTTCGTCTCCATGAAACCTTGCATAAGCTAGATGTGTAAACTCTTGCCATGATTTTTCCATTAGTCATGCATGTTTTGGTGTTGACAAAATATTATAGTTAGTTTGCTCACTATATTATAAGAAACAATGCATAGTGACTAAGAATATTCTCAAACATTAATCATGTTCTTTAGATATTCCCTTCTTTATGTGTTGTGTGTTGTTGTGTTTGGCGTAGGGTTCTATCTTAGATGAAAATGTTTCAAAAAAAAACTTAATAGCTTCTAGGAGGTTCAAATTTGCATTATCAAACAAAATAAATTTTAGCAAGATTTAGCACCTTGCAATGCTAATTTAGGGCATAATCGTGATTTCATCCCTTGGTTTGGGGTGAGCTTTATGTAAACAAGTCAAATCGACCAATACATATATTGTGTCTAGAAATTAAAATAATTTGTAAATTATTATCATCTTTGTCTATCTGTGTGCACCAAGTAATAATGACACCTATATTATACATGCAAAACTCTAGCATGGTCACCTTATCATGGAGCGTACATAGAAGTGTTTAAAAGACAAATAAGATGATTAAGAATTGTGTATTTAGGGAAAACACTAAAGTTATCTTCTTAATGACCCTTAAGAGTGTAAGACTATTGCATAAGGGCTCGTATTTCATAGCACAAATGGATGTGACCTTATGGCTATTATACATTAGGTCAAAGTGTAATATTCCTAGATACCCTTTGAATGCATTACCTGTACATAAGGAAATGCGACCCGGTGCAGATTGGTGTGCTTTAAAATATAAAGTTTAGGTTAAAACCAATACTAGAGTATGATATGTTAGTTTTGGTAGCTTGGATAGTTGTTTGTCCATTTGCTAATAATTAGTAAATGATTGTTTTATTGTTGAGATAGGACAATTATTGTTTAATTATTTGATTTCCCTAGGTGACACCTTGCAACCAAATTTGTTATTGGTTGTTAAGTTGTTTTTAATCTCAACCGTTGATTGAGAATCAATCTCGGTTGTTGGTTTACCAACGAGGGTAGTATAAAAGGCGATCTAGGGGCATTTGGAAAACACAACCAAGAAGTTGGAGAACACACCAACAGAAGTTAGAGAGCATTTGTAGTGTTAGCAAATGAGTTTGTAGTGTTAGCAAGGACGCAGTGATAGCGTTGGGGATAGCAATGGAGGAATATCAGTAGGAGGAATTGGGAGATTGTCTAAGTTCTGCCAGTGAGAGGCAAGGAATTTTGTATCTCTTAATTTGCTAAAGTTTAATATATTTCTCATCTGCAGTACTGGTTTTCCCCTCGGAGTTTTTCCAGGGACAATTGTCCGAAAATATTTTGTTCATTATGTTGCGTATTTCTTTCCGTATTTTTACTGGTGAAGTTGCAATTGTGTTATTTTTCAATATTAGTTGTGAATTAATTTTCAGCAATTAATAATCTTTATAAGATAGGAGATTAATAATCAGTGACTGCAATAGAATTTTCACATGGTATCAGAGCAAAGTTGAGGGTAGAAAAGGTTTACCCTAGGCAAAGGAAAGAAATCAAGGGTTTATAAAACCTAGTTTGACCTCTATCGAGTTATTTCTTTTAGTTCTTTGAGATGGCCTCAGCTGGTTTGAGAGATCAGGATAGATTGGATGGTGCCTCAAGTTTTGGTGTCTGGAAAGCCAGAATGTCTTTATTGCTGGAAGAGAATGGTATCAAGGAGTATGTTACCAATGTTGTAATTGTACCCACAGATGCAACATAGCTCGTAGCATACAAGAAGGACGATGCCAAGGTGAGGAGGATAATCCTTGATGGTGTCAAGGACCATATTATTCCACATATCGCGAAGTTAGATACTACGAAGATGTGGGACGCCATTCTGAATCTGTACCAGAATGCTACCACCAACCGAAAGCTGATTCTCAGAGAGAAGTTGAAGAATACTCGAATGAATAAGGGAGAAGACATCACAAGTTACCTCACCAAGCTTAGACTTGTCAAGGATGAGTTAGTAGCTATTGGAGATAGCCCCAGTGATGATGAGCTAGTTAGAATAGCCCTAAATGGGTTTACTAAACAGTGGGATGTCTTTGTTCAAGTTGTCAGTGGACAAGACACCTTACCGAGTTGGGATCAATTGTGGAGTGATTTCACTCGGGAGGAGTTTAGACTAAGTCTTGTCAATGGAGCCAACACCAAGAGTCAGAAAAGTGAGGTGGAATAGGAAAATATTTCCCTAGCAAGAAAGGGGAAATTGAAGAAGGGGTTTAGCAAAGGATCAAACTCACAAGATGAGAAGAAGAAGAAGAAGAAGAAAAAAAAGGACCTATCTAAGGTCAAGTGCTTTGGTTCTCACGAGTTTGGCCACTATGTCAGTGATTGCCCGCAAAGGAAGAAGAATGAAAATAAGGGCAAGAAGCAAGTGGCAGCTTCAGCAAGTGCAAATGAACTCTCTAGTAGATTGGAGTATGAGTTTGCACTCGTAGTTTGTATGGTTAGCTCAATCTCACAGAGTGTTTGGTATATAGACAGTGGGGCGTCATTTCATATGATTGGAGTTAGAGAGTGCTTCTCCAGTTACAAGGAGGAGAACACCAGTTCCATATTTCTATGGGAAACTTGTCCAAAATCAACTCAGTTGGGAAACGTACAGTTCAGTTTCAAAGGGAGAATGGGAAGCTTATCCCCCTTCATGATGTGTTGCATGTGCCAAGATTCGGTATGAATTTGATTTATGTATCTGTTCTTCGGGATAAAGGGTATAATGTAATTTTTAGAGGAACGCATGTGTTGATCAAGCACAAGGATTGGAAATCACCCGTATCTATTGGAGTTAGGAGCGGACACCTTTATAGGCTGCAATTTGACACTCCTAAGGCACTCGTGAGAAGCAGTAATCCTAGAGATCTTGGAGAGCTATGGCATAGGAGGATGGGTCATATACAGCATGGAGCACTTACATTGCTTCATGAGATAGTGACAAGTGTTCCTGAGGTGAGCACAAAGCATGATGATGTATGTAAGGGATGTGTGTGTTGGGGAAGTTTGTTAAAGCATCTTTTCCAAGGAGTGACACCAGATCTGAGGGTGTTCTTGATCTAGTACATTCAGATGTAGGTGGACCAATGTCGACGAAGTCTCTCAAGGGATATAAGTACTATGTTACTTTTATTGATGATTTCTTTAGGAAGACCTAGATACACTTCTTGAAGACCAAGGATGAGGTTTTCAGTCACTTCCAAGAGTTCAAGGCTCTTGTGCCAAACTCGACCGGAAGGAAGATAAAGGTTCTTTGGTCACATAATGGAGGCGAGTACAAAGGAAATGAATTCCAGGAGTTATGTACCAGGGAAGAAATCAAGAGAGAGTGGACTGTTCCTTACAATCTGCAGTAGAATGGAGTTGCTAAGAGGAAGAATCAGTCCATATCGGAGGCAGTAAGGGCTATGCTACATGACTAGGATGTGCCCCACTACTTATGGGCAGAGGTATGTAGTACAACAATGTACATACTGAACAGGGTTCCACATAAGGTACTAGGGAAGATGACATCGGAGGAAGCTTTCACAGGGAAGAAGCCAGATGCTAGTCACTTCACGATATTTGGAAGTTTGGCATATTGTCATATTCTAGGTGATACATGTACCAAGTTAGATCAGACTACAAAGAGGGGGTACTTTGTTGGGTACATTGAAACCTCAAAGTCATATCAAATATTTATTCCAAGGACTAGGAGAATTGTAGTCAGACATGATGTTAAGTTCATGGAGGAAAAGGCATTTAGGAGGTCCAAAGATTTGCCAGCAGAAGATTAGAGTGAGCAGCCGACAGAAGCTCCAGAAGTGGCTCAACTGAATCAAGGGTAGAAAAGCTCGAGTACAGTTACTAGTACTAGCATAGGCTCAGGTGGTGAGAGTTCGCAGAGTATGGAGCATCTGGTGCAACCGAAAAATGCATCAAGAAGATATGGAGGTTAATATTTCATCCTCTACAATTGACAGCAGGAACCGTGAGGTTCAACAAAGGGATACTCAGGAATTTGCGGGAACTCCTAGGAGGAGTATGAGACTAAGGAGACAACTAGCCAAGTTCAATGACTATGTGGCTTTGGTTAGTCAGTTGGTAGATGGTGAGCCTTCCATTTATCAAGAGGTTGCACAGCAATAGGTGTGGCGAGATGCAATGGTTGAGGAATATACCTCAATAATGCAGAACGATGTGTGGGAGATAGTGCCTAGACCAACAAATAGGGCACTAGTCGGATCACGTTGGATCTATAAGATCAAGCATGGTGCAAGTGGTAGCATCAAGAAAGACAAGGCAAGGTTCATGGCAAAAGGGTTCTCTCAGGAGGAGGGAATAGACTATGAGGAGATATTTGCTCCAGTGGCCAGGTATACTTCATAGCATTCCTCAATGGTGAGTTGAAGGAGGTATACATAGAGCAACCAAAAGGCTTTGTAGCACATAGTAAAGAGACCCACATGTGTAGATTGAAGAGAGCTTTGTACGGACTCAAGTAGGCTCCTAAAGCGTGGTATGAGCGCATTGATACATACTTGCAAGAGATGGGCTTTGTGAAGAGTGAGGTAGATGCTAACCTCTACTACTTGGTGGTTGGGAGTGAGGTTCTCATTCTTGTTCTATATGTGGATGACTTATTTTTAACAAGTTCACTAGGGCTCATAGAGGAGTGCAAGAGGGACCTTGCAACAGAGTTTGAGACGAAGGATTTGGGAATTATGCACTACTTTCTAGGCATGGACGTGTGGCAGACAAATGGAGAGATTTTCCTTGGGTAAGGGAAATATTGCATTGAAATCTTGAAGAGATTCGGGATGGAGGATTGCAAAGCCATGTCTACACCTATGATCTTGAATTGGAGGAAGGTAGATACATCCAAGGAGAAGGATGTAGATCCCACCTTATACAGGCAGTTGATTGGTTTGTTCATGTATTTGGTCAACACTAGGCCAGATATAGCCTTTGCAGTAAACCCTCTTAGTCAGTTCATGGTTGAGCCAAAGAGAGTGCATTGGACAGGGGCAAAGCATGTGTTGCGTTATCTTTGTGGTACAGTTGAGTACAGGATCAGATATGTTCGAGGTGAAGGTATCCAGTTGATAGGCTATACTAATGCAGATTGGGAAGGTGGTACAACGGACAAGAGAAGCACTTCAGGGTGTTGTTTCAATTTGGGATCAGGAGTTGTCTCTTGGTTCAGCATGAAATAGAAGTCTATAGTTTTGTGTTCTGCAGAAGCAGAATACATAGCAGCTAGCATGGCAACATGCGAAGCTATGTGGCTTCGGAAGTTGCTAGTGGCCTTGTTTGGTCAAAGGGTTGAGACTACAGTGATACAGTGTGACAATCAGAGTTGCATCAAGTTGTCTAAGAATCCAATGTTTCATGATAGGTCTAAACATATAGACATCAGGTATCACTTCATCAAGGATTGTGTACAATGGAGGATTGTTCAGCTACAGTACATACCTACAGAGGAGCAAGTAGCAGACATTCTGACTAAGGCATTGGGGAAGGAAAAATTTATCTTCTTTAAAGATAAGTTGGGTGTCGTGCAGAACAGCTTCCTTGCTAAGAGGGAGTGTTAGTTTTGGTAGCTTGGGCAGCTATTTGTCCATTTGTTAATAATTAGTAAATGATTGTTTTATTGTTGAGATAGGACAATTATTGTTTAATTATTTGATTTCCCTAGGTGACACCTAGCAACCAAATTTGTTATTGGCTGTTAAGTTGTTTTTAATTTCAACCGTTGATTGAGAATCAATCTCGGTCGTTGGTTTACCAACGAGGGTAGTATAAAAGGGGGTCTAGGGGCATTTGGAAAACATAACCAAGAAGTTGGAGAACACACCAACAGAAGTTGGAGAGCATTTGCAATGTTAGCAAATGAGTTTGCAATTATAGCAAACAGTCTTGCAGAGTTAGCAAGGACACAGTGATAGCGTTGGAGATAGCAGTCGAGGAATATCAACAGGAGGAATTGGGAGATTGTCGAAGTTAAGTTTAATATATTTCTCATCTGCAGTACTGGTTTTCCCCTCGGGTTTTTTCTAGGGACAATTGTCCGAAAATATTGTGTTCATTGTGTTGCGTATTTCTTTTCGTATTTTTATTGGTGAAGTTGCAGTTGTATTATTTTTCAATATTAGCTATGAATTAATTTTTGGCAATTAAATAATCTTTATAAGATAGGAGATTAATAATCAGTGACTGCAATAGAATTTCACATGATAGAACTAAATTTAAGCTATATGGTCACCCTTCAAATGCAATACCCACACCTAAAAGCTCCATCTCAAACCAAACATGGCAGCATCATACAGACCATGAGGATGGTTTAGCATTTAGAGCATGGCACTATAACTCCATAATAGAATGAGACTATCAAACTTCAATTTTAGGGTTATTCTTTAAGTTTGATAACCATGCATGAAGGCTTTCCACCAAGTGTAGACAAATGTGGTCTTTGATTTCCATACACAAAATCAAATGGCAAGATAAAAAGCTAACCTTCAAGTTCAATATTCTCACATCCAGGATTCCAACTCATAGACAACCCTTCTAGTTCACATTAAGGCTAGCCTTCTAGTACAATAAATACTCTCACGTGATGACTTTGGGCACAACTTATGATATTTTTCAAAATCAACAAATATAAGATTTTACACTACTGAACTAGGGTATTGATGCCATCCAAGACCACCAAACTTGAATATAGATTATTTCCCTCCCTTTCACAATGTCAAGAACAATTACTGCAGTTAGCACTACAATCTATGCAATCACCTAAATCTAAAGGAATGTGTACCTCCTAATGGTAAAGACTTGTAACTGCATTATGTATTTGTGCCCTGCTACATAGTTGCAAACTTACAATTAGTTAAATTCTTCCCAGCTCTAATGAGCTACCAAATGCCACTTTTATTTATAACAAATCCATTTTCATATGCCTATGTCTTCAAAATATGTACAACTTCCATTTTCCCTGTAGGCAAATTCTTTTGGCATTTTTCATCACATCCACTGATTATTTAATCTTTTCACTGCTATCATCATCATTTTGAATGGTTTATATGGCTTTTGAGTCTTAAAAATGTGATTAACATCATCTTTCCATTATCAATTTTGAATTTTCTCATCATTACTGTCAACTAAATCCAAGTCTCCAACTGTTATGACTGGAGACTCCCTTCAGATTGATTTGCTCATTCTTGCAGAGTTTGATTTCTGCTACAAGGTCTCGTATAGGTTTCTTACTGATAAAATGAGTGCACAAGCTTTTCAAGATTGCTGTAGCCTTCTAGACATAAACAATTTCAACATGAAATATATGCCTCAACATTTAGCGAAGAACACGCTATTGAACAGACTTCTGACCTAGTGTTATGAATTGCCAATCACTTGAGTATATGCTTCTCAAGTTTTGTCAACAAATCTGAGGTTCACTGCTGAAAGATCTTCACTCATGTAAAGCACCACTGGATTCTAGCCGAACATGTTGAGCCCTGAATGTGGGTACCATTTATCAATTAATTTTATGGACTAGATCAATTTCTATATCTGTTAAACGTATTGGATCTCAGAAATGCACTTCAATAGAGAATAAGCGAAGAGGCTGAGTGTGTGTTACAGTAGATGTTAGCTTAAGAAGATAGAGTCATCCACACGGCAGAGCAATATGGGGGTTCCCTTCCTGTTTCCGTTTTAAAAAGAAAAATAAGGCATTACGAGATCAAGAACAACAAAAGCATTTATTGCAAATACCCACTTGCAATTTTAAAAAATAAAATTGAATGGTGATTAAGGCTAACCCGGCAAGTACAGAGCTGAAATACAGACAAAAGGATTGAAGTAAAACTGAAATATCTGATATCTGTTGGCACTAGACATGCACATTGTGAAGTTAAATCAACAGTTTTATTTCTGTTCAGTCTTTGAGGTTACCAATGTTGGATTAAAGATTGGATTAGAAATTAGTATATCTTAAATACTGTCTTAAAAATCAATAGATATCAATTAAAATTATTTTATTTATCTTTAAATTATTTTACTTTACTTTAAATTATATTTACTACTTACAAAAATATTTAAATTTCATTGCATTTAAATTATTTTTATTTTCTTCCTTAATACAAATTTTATTCTAATTTCTAATATTTAATTATCTACATTTAATTTATATCACAATAAATTAAAATACACACAAACATATATATAGAGAGAGAATTAATTATTCTTAATGTCCAGTAATTATTAAAAAAATATTTGCTAATTATGAAATATATATTAATCTTTGTTTTTATGTAGTGTTTGTTTTGAAAATATTGTATATATAATTAATATTAATACTGTGACATGTAAATGTGTCATGACCCGATATTAACATATGAACAATATAAATGTACACATAATATATATACGTATATAATTGTTTAAATATAAATATATATTTAACTATTTATTTGAATTCCTTATTTAATGAACAAAAGAAAGAAAATAATAATCAATATCAATATATCTGTAATTAATATCATTATAAATTAACTAATATGCCATGAAGCGGTGTGATTAGTAAAAGAAGCTATTATGGACAGGCACGGGGTATGTCTCTTGCCTGACTTATCACTCCCATTACATTACATAAGGACATTCCCAGATCATCAACGGAGGGGAAAAAAAGGAATGGAGGTTACAGAATATATTGTTGTTCATTGTAAGGAACAGAACAGAAAGGAAATAAATTATATTTATTGCTGGAAAACGTCATGAGACAGCAAATTAGCATGCTGTAACTTATCTATTAAACAATACTGATCCACAGAATAAGACTGGAAATAAGGGATCCATATATATATAGTACTTGTATATATTGGTAATAGTGAAATCAGAAACACATATAATAATGAATCAGAATTATATATATGAACTAATATAGACAACATTTATATATATAACAACAAAACCAGCATTATTTATATAAATATATATTGATATTCAGTCTATTACTATTTTAAAGTAAGAAGGGAAGACAAAGATGTTACCAAGGAGGGGCTTGTATAAATCCAAGCAATGGCTATCTGTCTCAAGATAGGGTAGGGATCAGCGACCCCGAGCGCCTTGTGGGCATAGTCCCAAGAAAGGCTAAAGGGCTTGGATCTGTAAACTTTGAGGGAGCCCATTGCAGTTGGCATCTAGGCAACTTGGATAACACCTACTCCTTCCATCTTTGAGCTAGAATAGTAATAAGGTTTGATATGAGTGTTAATGAATATACAGATAACTTAATCTGATTAAATAAATGAATAGTTATTTTAACTTCAAATGCCTTATATCCCTTAGCTTGGGACATAAATATCAAATCTGTGTTAATTTGGTAATAAATGAGACTAAACCCAATTAGGAGACATTACAAAATGGTCGTCAAATTTAAGCTAAAAAAAGTTTTTGTTACATCAGCTCAGACTATTACACTCAACCCCTTCTCCAATAGTAGAAGGTCTCTCGGCATTAATTAGCTAATATTAAGGATGCTGGTAATGATTAAAAGTCTTGTCAGCCTAGGTAACAGCAGGCCAGCCCATTAGAACAAATTAATATTAATTTGGATCTTTGAAATCAATATCTCCCTGCAAACATGCCACCACACACAGCATATGGATGATGTATTGACTGTTAAGGGTATGGTAGTCAAGTGTGTTAAAAAAGACAACAAAATTTCATAAAAGGTTAGCTATAATTCTGGAAAATAAAATTGACTATTAAAATCAATCTACCATTAATTGCTACCAGGTTTAGAAGCAAGCCTCCCACCATCTTGAAGAAAATGCAACATGGTGAAATCAGTAAAACTTCAAAGTAACTTGAAAATGTAGTTGACCTCATAAATTGTTGGCAATCCTATCAAACAGAAAAGCAGTTACCAACCTTGTCATACAAATGATCACTTCCTTGCTGATACAATAATAATAGCTTTACACCAGGGTCATTTCAATTCACCAGTTCAAAACTTGCAGACTGATTAGCTAACTAGACTTGCTTCTCTACAAAGTCAAGAATTCCTGTACATGAGTTACGGTTTGAAAAACTCTACACACTGATATAAATCATCATACCAAAAAAGGACCATATTCACGCTACAATGTAGTCTCCATAATGGATGTCAACTTTCACATGAAAGTACTAAACTCTCTTAGGCAGATTGTAAGTTTTTTTCAGGAATTTGGTAGCCCCGTCATCATTACGATAACACAATACTCGTAAAAGTGTATTTGGTTCTGTTGGATTCCATGCACCTGATGTTGGAGGCAATGGTAGCTTTGACTTTGCTGAAGACAAGCCATTTGCTTGACACACCAAATGTCTGAAATTCTCAATCAGCTGGTCTGTATCAGTTGAAAACAGAGGCAAAACATCTGCCACAGGCATTGCTGCCTTCTCCACCACCTCTGCAGGAAGGCCATCACCATCAGCTTTAAACAGATCCTTGAGAGCCACAAAATCTTCCTCAATCATTTGATAATCATATTTTGAAAAAGCACGACAAGGGCCTCCTCCCAACAATACCAACAAAAATCCATCAAAACAGGCCTTCATCAATGCTGTAAGGACACGAGTACGAACTCTTGTGTGGACAGTGTTTGCTACAATCTCTAGGTTTGATTCAAGTTGTTCAAGGAAAGGTCCTATCCTTGCATTGGCAGTTCCCCCCATATACAAACTATCCCAGAGTTCACTGCTCAAGTCATGGAATACCACTTTATATGCAGCAGACTCACAAAGGTCCAGGATGCCTTCCTTACTGGCCTTATGGGAAATTTCAAACTTGGCTTCAGGGACACTTCCTGTAGTCAGGGAAGCCAATTTCAGTGTTTCATTGCTTTTAACTGAAGAATCAGTCTTCCAGCCAAAGGATATTCTTTTCTCTAACTGCTCCAATTCAGTCCGAAAGTGATGTAAAGTGTTAATCCGAACACAGAGTTGTGGCAATCCCAAAGATTCTGAACCATTGATTGACTGTACCTGAGACTTCCTTTTCTGAGTGCTTGGAGATTTCTCCTTTTTTTTCCACACACCATGAAACTTTGACCCAGTTGAGCATCTGGTAAGTGCAGGCAAAAGGGGAAGATAACTGTTTCTTGTTCCTGTAAAGATAAGGTGCATGGCAAGATCTAAATCATCATTAAACACATCCCACATAGCCATGATAACCAATGCATAATATTAAATAATAGATGTTTAATCTTTAAAAGTGAAAACCAAGGCACGTGAAGGAATAGTGTATCTTACCGCATCCAGATTTAGTTTGAAAAACGTAACGCTGTAGAGCTCGGTCAAGTCCAGCCACAAGGTCTGGGAGTAGATCCGAGTGTTGAGATACTGGCAAGTCAAAGAAAGCATCCAATGTCTCTTCAACAATCCTTAAAACTTCTACTGCCGAGGGCGCATAGTGCTCTTTGTTGGCTGTAGGACTCCAGACCTGCAAAACATAGAAAACTAGCTTTAAGACAATGTATGAGAAAAATGACTGATCAAGAAGAGGCAGGCTTCAAGATAGATCTTTTGTCATTATCATCAGCTTTTGTGAAATACACAATGAACCTGCATCATAGGAAGTCAATATCAAGGAAGCAAACAGTAAGGAAAGCAATTTGTAAGCAAGATATAACTCAAGTTTTAGAATGAATGATCTAAGGTTGTACAAACTAATTGAGGCTATTAATAACTGAATAAGGGGAGGGTAATGGATATACTACATTAAAGCTTTCTTTCAATTGATGTCCACCTTTTCCCTAGTTTAATCTTATAAATTAAAAATCAGTAACTATTTGGATGTATTCAACTTTCAGATTCTCATTGCAACTAAATTATTTAATTCTATATTCCATATATATCTCAACGCACCCAAAATCCAAATTCAAAGGTATCTACGATTCTACAGTATCCCATTGCTTAGAAGGAAAAAAACATTAAATAGCCATTCAAAAGGCTGCGGCAGCATTAGCATCAGCAGCTGTATGATGTTTTCCCCAACGATTGTTCAATATAGAAAAAAGTTCCACATCTTTAGGCCAGAGGCAGCACAAACTTCATCTTATTTCTCCTCTCCCCTGAGGAGCATAAGAATGAGATGTGAAAATTAACACAGTGGAATCCATGCCCTAGCAGGCAGAGGGGCCAACTGCTACACACAGCATAAAGGAGAAATCTCTGCAGTCACAACTGGCAGAATGAACTATAGTTCACAAACTCAGACTCGGAGATTACTCGGCAAGACCAAAATTTTCAACTCAGCAAAAACTCCACAAATACTCGACAAAAACTGGGAAACTTAGAAAGTACTAAAAATTAAAATCTCTTAAAGAAACATATTTTTTTTGTAAAATTCAATTACAAAAGGTACTAAATTAAAAATTGACATGTTGAAAGAGAAAATGCATGGTTTTATAGCAAAAGCAACATGTAAAAATGCATTTCAACCAGTGTTTTACCTGCACCAACATTTTTACCCATGTTTTTTGTCTATAAAAACACAAGAGTTAAACTTGTGAAAACTCCCCCAGCAAAAAAATATTACTGGGCAACTCCGAGAGAACTCAGAGAGTTTGCAAACTATGGAATGAACTATGCTTTTAGATCAGCTTCTTTATTTAGATTCCTATCCATACTCTGTGCTGTATTAAAAAAATTGACTTAATGCCTTTATTACACAAACAATGTCGAAGGATACCTTTTTGTATACTCACAATAATGAATAAACATGGGCGAAACATAATGACCAATCTAATGAGAAGATTCTAGTGTCAGTTTGGGCAGTTTAATGCAATCAAGTTTTTCATCAAGAGCTTTGATTAATAATTTCTGAACTCACCTCCACTTCTATATGGAAGGTGATCTATTACCCCAAATAGCTTCGTTCAGAATCAATATGCAGTATAAGATAATCAATGGCAAATCTCTAGCTGTTTTAATTTTCTCTATATCAATCTAATTGTGCCACATATTGAAGCAAAGGCCTTTCTAGGATATAAGGCTCCTAGCATAAATCTTCAAAACAAAATCAGATGAATGTAACCTTTTCCCACCACTTTCTTCACCAACTCTAATACACTCTTCAGTGTTTCAGTTTTATTATCTAGTCTGACATGCTAGTGCTCAGACTTTTTATTTTAACAGTTTTCTTGATGAGATCCAGTGACTACTCAAATACAATGCAAAAACTTGATGGGAAAATGAACCCAACTAGCTGCAATCACTCCCATACACTCCTAGTTAGTGAGATAAGGTTGGTATTCCTACAACTCCAATTTCTAATCAAATTACTTTATGACCTTACTGTGCTCGATTGCCCTTCACCATTCACTATTTGCTATAAACTTATAATAAATTGAGTCCAAATGAAAAGATTAATCTTTTTAAAGTGCAAGGGCCTCATAGTTATTATTCAATTATCTAGTTCTGTTTCTTTGGTTGAATTAGATGCTGATCAGCATCTGACAGCTTCAGCAACAAAAAACAGAAAACAAATAAAACAATTTTAATCTTGCCACAATAGTCAATATATCAACAATCAAGATGTATACGTGATGTATCATCTGCCAACTTTTACTAAAACTGAAAATTATTACTTGTTGATAGTTAGGATTTCACAGATGTTGCTTATTCTTCGTGCTTTCCTTGATATTTGATGCTCAAATAATAATATGAATATTATTACTAATAAAATGGCTTTGCTGATCATCAATGCACCAGCTTTTTACTATGTATCCTATAAACATGTTGCCAAACCAAGAGTACTAAAGCAATAAGATAAAAAAAAGGTGCTTGCACATGTTACATGAAATAACAATGTGGTTACTAACTATCTTGCATCCAGGTCACCTGTCTAGTTCATGTCATAGAATTTGCATACTTTTGTTTTGATAGGAGATATTTTCCCCACCAACTCGAATTGTGATATTGCTATCAGGATTCATACACCCATGAAACATGGGCCAATTAGTTTTGTTTTATTTACATTTAAACTTTTAACCGTAAACCATGCATACACTTGTTCTTTAATGCAAAAAACTGCTCTTCATTGGGAGGGGATAGCTATCTCCCAAGATGAACTTCACTTCTTCCTGTAATTTGCGAGTTTCAATACTGCTTCATTCTCGCTACAAATGAGCTAAAAATGCCTAAGATTTTGTTCAAAAATGAGATAATACAATGAGCTCATCTTTAACATACTTGATGAAACATTTTTTTTATTATGATTTTGCCATTGCATATCTGCAACTGCTCACAAGGGCCAACAACCATGGGATGTGTAAGAATTATATTATAAAAATGCTCAAGTAGATAAGCAGTTTGGTCTACTCATAAGACGTAAGAAAGATAAATATAAGACAAGCAAAAACCAAAGGATCTATCTACAAGCCTCAAACAAAATCTTATACCTCTAGGATAACAGCAACGCTAACAGCTAAGGAATGCTTATTTTGTAGCATAGTCTCACTCTCAGAACCAAGATGTTCACAAAACTTTTAAAGACATTGAAAAAGATATGAACTTAAACAGCCATGCAAACCAATCTGAGAGGATCAATCTTCACTCCAGGCCCCCGCGGACATGTAAGATCTACAAGACAATTTGATCCATGTGACTAGTCACTCAAGCTACTGTTAGCAACTTCATTCATTCTGTCTTGGTTGACAATCTGAGGATGCTGATAACATGTTTGGGAAAGAGGATATAATCAATCCAAGCTAATTTATCGTTCCAACTTCTGAACAGTGTAGATCCAGAAAAGACCCTGTCCAAGAATTCTCTAGCCAGAATATCTAAAAGATCTGAGGAATATGAGATTTGTCACTACCAGTGAGAGGGGAATTGCTCCCAAGTATAGCAAACAGACTAACAGTTAAAGCGGGGTCCCTGATGATTGTCAATCCTTTTTAGATGGATAAAAATGGAGAAAAGGCCCTTTTTGGGAATGACTATTGGACTAAATACACTCCTCTTAAGAGAATTCGCTGAACTTAACTCTCCTGAGCGATCTTTTCTTCACTCATGGGTATGAACATATGGCCAACTATTCGTTGCCTATGGAAGAAGAACTTAAACACAAGGTTGCATGGAAAGACCTCTAAGAATAGCCTTTTTAAGGCTTAAAAAAGCTGAAAACCTAATTATGGACCATCCAGAGCAGCATTTCAACAAATCTTTGTGGCAGTTTAGGTTAACTTTGCCTGAACAGTCCTCCAATCTTTCCCTTTCCTTGCATATCTATAGATGAAATGGAAACTGACTCTTTTAAAATTAGCTGGGTTGCAAATGGCCCAGAACCTGGGACCTGGTTTCTTGAGTTGCAGCTGTGGTTGGACAGAAAACACAGGATTTAAGAGGAAAAAATATACAACTCTGTATGATTTGGAGAAGAGTGATCAAGAACGATGAAGATGTTGCCCATCTTTTGCTTCTGTTTCAAATTTCAAACATTTCATTTATTCTAAGCAAGATGGGCATGAACCCCTCTCCATCTCCCATAGGCAATAAAGGAGTTGTTAAAATGAAGATTGAAAACTAAGTTCAACTCCCTGGAGGCTGAAAGCATGCTTGGGTTAAATCAAGACTGATAATCCTGGCTTAGTTGGAGTATAGAGGTAAGTTGGGAAAAAGCCTCATCTTTTGATTTATTTGAAATTCCAAATTTTACTAATAATATAGCTAAAGGACTCACCATCTAACACAACCTAAAATTCATCAATTGTCAGGAGAGATAGCAAAGGCAGATTCTCAGATTTTGGCAATATCTCTTTCCTCGGTAGTCTGTAGAGGAATTGAAAATTGAAACTAAAAATGGGGATATTAAGCAAAAGCTTGATAATTTGTGATTTCCATATCAATACACTAGCCATGACGTTAATAAAACCCCATATCTATTAGCTGAATCAGCAGCAACTCTTGAAATAGATAATGAATGTCAAGGTCATATGGAAGGTTTGCCAAGCCTGAGGTTTAGAGCAGACCTGTAATCAATTATGGATGAAGATAATAAGTGACTATGGAGGGTGTCCTAAGTGGCTAAGCCCATCCATCCTAGACCTAAGAGTGATATAAGCATAGTTTACTACCAAGGATTTTAAAGTATAGGATTTTAAATCCCATCATTTTTTCAACACCTGCTTTTTTCTCCTCACATAACACTTTCTCCCCTTACGCCATCAATCTCACCATTTCTCTCAACTCAATTACTTGTTATATCATCATGTCCGAGTTTCATTGCCAACCTCAGTAAGCTTTTCTTCTTCTTTTATCATTCATTCACACTTCATTTTCAGTTGCATGATCCTCTTGAAAAGTGGGTTCTTTTGCTTTGGTTTTGGTAAGCCTTTCTGAATCTATATGACCTTTGTGACAAGATTACACAATCATTTAGGGGACAACGTGGGGCAGACAGGGCTTCTGAGTGAAGTGGCAGAGAAAAGATTTCCAGCACAGCTGTCTTCCTCAACACCACCAACTATTGGGACTTTCAGGTTGGCTTGGTTCCTTTCTGTGTTTTTGTATTTCTCTACTAAGAATGGCCCTGGTTCTATCCTTCTTAATTCCTTAAGCATTGCACACATTAATTCTGTCTCTCAGCTCTCATCTCTCATGGCATGTAAAATTTTAGAAAGAGAACCAAAAGACCCTGCTTCATATAAATCCAAGAAAGCATAGTTAGACAGTGCAAAGCGATTCCAGAGCAGGCAAGTAGATAGGAAAGATGTCATTAACTCGGTGACCTCCTCAAGTCATGTCAGAAATGTTTGATTCAAAGTTTTCAGAACATGAGAGCTCACCAAGCCATAAGTGACTTCAATGACTGATTACAGTGAAGCCTGTTCAAGAGGAAAATATGGTCATGTCCAAGTATCCTTTTCCCAGTCAGAACAAGAATGAAGTAAAGTAAAGAGGAAAAAATCCCCTTCAAAATCCAAGCATAAACGACATTAAGGTCATCAAAGACGGAACAATTTGGATGAAACATGTAATATTGTAGCACCCCCATCTATGGGTTGATACAAATTGATTTTTTTTTTTGATCTATGGCAATGGTCCCATGCCCACAACTCACCAAATGAAAAAAAAATCATTACAATTAATTATATATAAAAAAATTTAATAAAAGTTTTGAACTTATTTAATTTAATTTAATTATATTGCATTATATAATTTAATAGTTAAGAAAAGTGAAAAATCATGTCATGTTCAATTCTAAGGAATGAATTGCAAGATTCTTTAATAAAAATCAAGTCATTACATGATAATTTTAAGTCGAAAAGAAAAACAACAATATTAAAAAGATCTAGCTGAGAGGGGCCAATAATTGTGCAGGATAAATTTGCCAGCATGTAGTAATTGCATGGAATATCGTAAGACCTTCTATCTATCTACTATCTACAGCTAAGGTTTGGAGGTGTGGATTATGTAACTTGCCACATCAACATGTCTAGTGAAAGTGTCCAAAAAATTGGCTTTAACTTCATCGTGGTTCATATGAGAATCAAGATAAAACCAATAAAAACTCCTTATGAGAAAACACGCTAGAATACACCTATGGAATACCAAGAGTTACTACTTAGAAATCCGCTTTTATTTAGAAACCACCTCCAATATTAGAAGCCAACTACAGAAGGCCAAGAGTTGCAACTTAGAGTCTCACTTGAGATGTCCCTATGGGGTTTTGAACTTAGGTCTCCACATCAAAATCCAATGTTTTATCCAATTAAGCTCGACCCCTTGGACTATTTGCTGTTATAAAAAAACACATTATTATTTTAAATACGAATTATAGTCATCTTTAAATGATCATAACTTTTTTCATGGTTTGCAATATATGGGTACTTCACCCTTTTTAAAAGAATTAAGGAAAAGCAGAAATACAATTGCATTAGGGATGAAAACAGTTCCTCATAGTTGATGTTACATCAATCTATGTACAACTATCATCAAAGTGAAGAAAGCATAAGGAACGCTTAAATAGAATAGGGTCATTAGTTAGGCTAACACAAGAAGGAACCTTGAACCCTTCCAGCAACGTAGCCAGAGTTCATTTTATCTATATACCTATAGATAAGATAAACTATATACCTATCTATATCTTTATATTTGTGATGGTACAAACTATTCATATGAAGTACTCTAAAGCGTATACATTGACACCCCAACAAGTGTACACATAAGAATCTGATTTTTTCACTGTGACAACAATACTTGTTTGAATGAGCACCTTACTTTACAAATGATGCCCTTACCAGACCAGACCTCAGATAGCTGTTGAAAGGCAGCCAGACCTTTACCTTTTTCTATGTTGTATTTTTCATGGTTTGCAATATATGGGCACTTCACCCTTTTAAAATAATTACGGAAAAGCTGAAATACAATTGCATTAGGGATGAAAACAGTTTCTAGTTGATGTTAGATCAATCTATGTACAACTATCATCAAAGTGAAGAAAGCATAAGGAACGCTTAAATAGAATCGGATCAATAGTTAGGCTAACACAAGAAGGAACCTTGAACCCTTCCAGCAACATAGCTAGAGTTTATCTTATCTCTATACCTATAGAGAAGCTACCCTGGGAATAAACAAAAATAAATTTGACAAGTTTCCCCCATGGACAATGGCTATTAGATTGCAACAGGTAACTTCCCCTGATCTAAAAATATAATGTTCCCTGTATCCTTCAACTAAGAGAAATCCGGAATCAACAATCTATGATCTGGGAAAGAAGATTTTGAAATCAACCAATGTTGAACTCAAATGTATTCAAATTTTATGATATATAATTTAGAAATATTTGTCCAAGCTCTCCAAAGTACAACCCTATCAGCCTCCCTACAACGATGGATCCTAAAACTTCATCAGTAGCAAAACAATGTTATGTAATTAAATTGTTGTTTCCTACAAAAGGTAAAAAAGATGAAACTAACATTCCTATGGATTCCGGTAACATCAAAAGAGCATGTTTGTCCTTTCAACTGTCAAAGAGAGTGAAGAATTTAAATAATAGTAGAATGACATTTCCAAGGTTCATAGAGATTTCAACCAACAAAATGAAACAAAAATATAAAGGTTCAATAGATGTACTTCTTGCTGCAAGTTTCTGTCCGCCCATTCCCGAAGTCTGTCTAATCTTTCTTTGATCCACGTTCTTGACAACTCTGCGATGACAGAATCAGCCTCATATGGTGGCATTTCCCTAATTATCCCCTTCCCACCATCTTCAGAGTCCACTGAATCTTCAACAGCAATCTGCACAAGGTCTTTTTCTAATTTATTTGCAGCTAGCAACACCTGAACGCTTTCAGGTGTCAATGCTGTAACACTTGACAAGAATTGCTTCAACTCTCTTCCATAGCAGGAATGAAGAGTTGCAACAGCCACACCAGCAGAAAAAGGATGCCATCTCTTCAGCACTGGACTAAAATATTCCTTTTCCTTTACTGCTAAATCACCAGTGTCACTGGCCAGTATTACAAGAGCTGGTGGAGGATTCTGTTGCTTTTTGAATGATCTTCTCCTTGAATCAACTTGTTCCATCATCTACCCTCCAAGAAGAAAATAATTATTCAGTTTATTGTGTGAACAAATATCAATATGAGCAAAACATAAGTTAGATAAAACTGCTAAAATCCCCAAAGAAATCCAAGATTACTAACCTGGGCAAAGGCTGTTCGAAGAGATGAACGAATATACATGTCAATCCTGTTGCGAGCTACATCCACCTCTTCCTTTCTCCTCCGGCGATACTCATGTGAAATGTCATCAACCAAGATCTTTGCAGCTGCTATTGCTACAGAAATGACATTCTCCATCAAACTAATGCTACCAGCCTGAAAAGTATCGTGATAGGCAAGAAGCCTCTTTTCAGCCCAGCCCTGAATTGTACTCAGAGTAGAGCTCAAGACCTTTACATACAATGGATCCTTCTCTGTCTTAGCATCCCGTGCAACTTCAACCAATTGGGTCTCAACGGCCCCAAGCAAATCAGTTTCAATCTGCCCTGTAACAACAAACTGTTTGAATAGAACCCATGTGAAACAAATGTTGTGAAGCATCTGATTAATGCCCAGCAGAGTCCAAGTCTTCTTCATCAGTTCCATCAGCTCGTCAACCTCATCAATTACAGCTGTTTCTTCTGCACTGTCAAAGCAGGCTCCGAGAAGCATTTGATAGAGCCATAGATTTAGAGGAAATCCATCAGCCCAATGGCATGTCTCAGATGTGGATCCATCATGTGACCGCCAAGCAAGACTCATAACTGCACTTCGTAATGATTGCATCACCTCAGAATTCTTTCCTGTTTCTATAGGCTTCTCATCAGCTCCTCGTAAAATTTGTCGGAGTTGTTGAGCAGCACTATGAGACCTTTCAAGGGGAACGGTAGGATGTAAGAGGAGACCTGCTTCAAGGATCCTCAAGTTCCTTTTCTGCCATGCTTGATATTCTTGAGCATCTGAAAAATCAGACAACTTGAATTGTTGCAACAACTCCAATGGAAGCACTATAGCTTCAACACGCTTTCCAAGCTGGTAGCATAAAAACAAGCATGAGTAAACACTTCTGGTAAAAAGGAATGCCTAACATTCTGAAGAAGTAACAAAACATTAAGTTGCTTTCGAAGAGCACGACAAATTTTAAGGCATAATGTCTATGACATTATGTCGCAAATCAAGGTTAGCAGTCAGGCACATTTTAAGTTTTTTCAAACTAAGCTTCACAGATGTAAGCACTCCAACCTCTACAAACATGAGTGCTGGAGTGGGCATGTGTTAGGATCAGGAAGTGTCAGGAAAACCGAGATTCCATAGGAACCAAGAAGAATAGGGAAATTTAAAGCATTAAAAATAAAAAATAAAAAACACAATGTCAAATTCTTATCCATCTAACCCCAGTCTGCCTCCTAGAAATGCCTGGAGAAACGGCTTTTAAAACATTGTATTTCTCGTGGAAACTTTTCTTGTAAACTTCAGGAGCTTCAAAGTTACATTTACCCAGGATGCTTTTTTTCTCTGAACAATATCCAGAATCCAGTTTACAGCATTATATTGTAAGGCCAAAATGCAAAACCAAAATTACGAATGATAAAGACTACGAGGCCTTACCCAAGGTCAAAATCAAGGAAATGCTTTATGTTATTAATTACTTAACATTATACCAGAAATATGCCCGGATTTCTCAATTAACATTATTGTCTGACCTAGCAATTAGACACTTAAATCACCGATCAAAGTCAGATTCCAAAGTCCAGTGAAATGCAAAAGCTAACTTCATGTCAAACCCTCAAGAGAAGGTGACTGTGATCCTAAATTACCAAGCACTCATAAAACAAATACAAGTCCACAAAAAATTTATATGATATCCTTAAACGCTGTATGTCCCAAATTCCCGATCCTATCAACCTATCTAAGGTGTAGTTATTAGAAAAATTAAAGCCGACGAAAAAAATGTGCGGGGTTGTTAGCAATGTACCTGTCCAGCTGAAATTCTCAACAAAGCTCGCCTTACACGGGCATCAGTCTGCTCGGTCACATTCATCTGCAACCTCATGAGCTCTCCAATTGTCTGTGGCTTTTTGGATCTCGAAGGGCTACTGTGGGTCTTCTTTGAAGATGGTCTCAAACCAAGGGCCTTCTTCATCTTACTTGCAGCAGCCGAGGTCAATGATTTCTGCAGAGATGGTGATACAGACAATGATCTCTCCGGTCTTTCTGCTGCCTTCTCTGATTGAGGTATGTATGTGAGTGTGGATCTCCCAGCAGAAGGTCTACATGCTGCAATAAAGATCTCATACGCTGTCTCCCTTAGATGATCTTCAGAAAGCTGGCACCCCAATTCCCCAAATGGGCTTTCCAGATCTGAGGAGTTCCCAAAACCCCTGTCTTGGACAGGGGCCATAGTACCTGAATACTTCTGATCAGACGTTACCCGAATAGCCCTCTGCCTGTATCCGAAATGCGAATTTCACAATGTTTAAAGCCAAATCAAACAGTCAATCCCGTATCGGACCTACACCCAGATCGAACAATGCCCAATGCTTGTGTTTTTCTCTGTCTGGCAGTCCTGACTCTTATTCTTAAAAAGGATTGACTCCACTTGGTGAAAAGGTCCTGCTAACTGAAAAAAGAAAAACCACCTAATCATACTAACATTGACATTGTCCTCTGCACCCGCTCTGAATCAATTAGTATTGAGCTCAAAGTATCGTTAAGCCAATGCCCAAATGCAGATTGCGCGAAATGAGGAATATGGGTCCCTCTGACAGCCTAAACATAGATGTCAACAGACTGTCATGTCACATACAGAACTTAGTAGGAGAAGAGGAAGAAACATTCAATTCATTCACACATAGAATCACATAAACCTACAATATTCCTTATCACCCCACCTGTGCACATTACAAGCGTGTAAGTTAGCACGGTCTTTCTTCCTCCTCTCCTGCCCAAGCAATCGAGTGATGCCTGTCTGGTCCGCCTCGCCAAAAGAAAAAGAACAAAGTAATCTCACTACGAATGTTCCTATCTAGTGTATAATTATTAAGAAAAAAAGAATGTCAAGTTCAAATCAACTTACTAAGCTGTTCATAATCTTCTTCCCTCCTAATTAAAGCGAACATAAACAGTGGCGGGTGGGCTCCTCCAAGTGCCTGCTGGTGAATTGAATCAGAGTTTATACGCCCATTATTAACTGCCTATGGTGAGTTGAAACAGAGTTTATCCGCCCATATTAACTGCCTATGGTGAGTTGAATCAGAGTTTATCCTAATTCACTGGTTGAATCTTGCTGTCTTACAATAATTAATGAGATAACTAACCAATAATTAACCAATCATTCAACTAAATAACTGCATACAAAAGTTCTATTTTTCCCTTTATAACTATTCTAGTAGGAACTAATTATCTGAAATTGTTGTTTTTATGTTTTTTTAACTTTTGTTTTTTTTGGGACTCCCGGGGTCGGTGTTAAACGTATTATCATTTCACTGCCAAAGTTAAATAGACTTCGAATCTACTTTCTTTTATATGGAAACTTCCATTAATTGTGATGGTATATATCACCTTTAATAGAAATATGTGTAAATAATTAATTAAGTGCAATAAATAAATCTAATTAGGATGAAATAAGATTGATATCAAAATTAATATAGAGAGTAAGTCAATACATATTAATATTTTAATTTAATAAGATTATATTAATTAAATAGAATAATAGAAAAATTATAATCTTAGTATGCGTTTATATACACATTAGTAGCGAAACATATAAGTAATAAAATAAATAATATTTATTATTTTTAAATTAGTTCAATGAACTTTTTTTTAAAAGTTGATCGATAATAATTACGATATTTGTATTAATTAAAACATATAAGGATACATTCAAGCATAATGTTTGAGAATCAGTTCCTGGTAATATTGCAAAATAACTATTTTCTAAACTATGACACCATCTCCACCACCCCGACACATACATGTTGAACTTCACCGAATAGCTCTTTCACAAAAAAATAGCAAACAGTTGTTTCAATACAAACAATGGGCATATTTTTACAACAAAAAAAATGATACAATAGGAAGCCCACTTGATCCCTTACACCAACCCTTCCCATACAAAAAAACCCAAACCCTATAGAAAAATGGGTTTCACCCATACTAAGACATCACATGCACCCACCCCATTAAAAACAAGATGCATATACAAAAACAACACAAAAAGGCTACACTAATTAGGGTTTCATTGGCTTGCCCATGTGCACATTGAACCAGTAGCCCTCTGACCCATACTTGACCCTTTTGTCACTCACCTTGTCTCATTCAATCCACTCCCTCTCACATTCCAACTCTCATGCATGTAGAAAATCTTTTAGGGAGTCCTACCCAATTTGGGCCTTTGCACGACATTCCTCCTTATTACTATAAACGCTCCACACAAAAAAAAATGGTTGCGTTGGTGGCTCAATAGTGCCAAAATGTCGCCAATCCCCCAAGTGGATACAAATTCCCATGCCTAGTTGTGCCATTGCTAGAATGATGGTCATACTATCACACCATTTTGAGTGCACACACTCCTTCATTTCCATCCATGTCTCCTCCTTAGAGCTCAACTCCAAAGCTCAATCCATAAAGGTTGAGGCTATATCTATATCAGAATGCTACCAGTGTTAAGTCCTCAAAAACTCCTCACCAAGTATGAGGTCAATGATCTACCAAAAGAGGGGCTCATCAATTTTAAACACCCCTCTTAGTTGCTTCTCCAAAATCTTGCCATGAAAACAGAATTGTTGTTTCGGTGAGACTAGTGTAAAGTTTGCCTCCATGGCATTTGTCACCCTGCAACGTCACAATACTTTGTCTTGCCAAAATGAAATGTGGTCAATTTTCTACACTAGGCTTTTCCACTCTATCATAGTCTTTCCTTATATCCAATTTTACAAACATTTTTTGACAATTACTAAGTTTGATGGAGTGAATTGCCTCATGTGTGATGATTATACCTTCCACAATAGATCACTTTGGAGTGAACCCACTTTTTTCATCTAATATGATTGACCCAAGTACCTTTCCAATCTATTGACCACAACTTTAGAACTGATGTTACAAAGGGATATGGGTCTAAAGTCTTCAAAGGATTTAACATCTTCCTTCTTCAGGATTAAAGAAATCATAGTATTGTTGTTCAATCCTTCAAAACATGACTGGCTCTTCTTGATTCCTCTACTACCTCTAAAAGTACCAATTTCAACAAATCTAAGAACTTTTGGAAAAAAACACCCTTGGAAGCCATTTGGTCCTAAGGCCTTATCTCCTTCAACAATAAATTATATTTTCTTAATATTTTTTATAGTCATCAGTTCTTGTAGCATTTTGATATTTGCATCTGAGATCAATTTGGGCACAAGTCCATGAATATCTTCACAATCCTCCATTGCCCCATAACCATCTATTTACAAAAGAGATGTAAAATAGGAAATTGTTACCTTGTTAATATCAGAAATATCATGAATCCACTGGCCACTTGTTTTTTTTATGGAAATGATCATGTTGATTGAATGCCTTTCTTTCATAGAATTGTGAAAGAATTTCATATAGTAATCCCCGTCCTTTAACCAGTTCTCTTAGGATTTCTGCCTCTAGTAGATTTCTTCTCTTGCAAGGATTTCATAATACTTTATGTAGTCTTTCTCAGTAAGGAAAATCAATGGGTACATTACTTCCCTAATAACCTTGTTGTTTAGAGCTTCCAACCATTCTTCTTAAATCTTCTTTTCTAAAACATTATCTCTAGAATGGGTTTTGTTACATTCTTTAAGATTTGGTTTAATACATTGTAGCTTATAAAAAAAATCTAAACCCTTTCTTTCCTACCTATTATAGAACATTTCTCCACCAACCAACTACCAACTCTAAAAAGTCTTCCTCCCTAAGTGACAGCTTTTTGAATTTGATGGAAAACCTCAAGGACACAAAATACCTTGCGACAACAGAGAGATAGGAAAGTGGCTAGACCCTGAAATGGAGAGAATGAAGACCTCAAATATAAAGGGGAGAGAAGTCCACGAGCCTACTAAGACAAAATGATCTAATTTTTTTATAATATTGGAAAATCCTTGACACCTATTCATCCATGTGAAGGAGCCATTTGAAGCTTTGATCTCCCACAACCCATAATATGCCACAAACTCTTGAAAATCCTTTTGAATGATTCTCAAATAAACCCTCATTTTTTTAATTGTGAGTTCTAAAGTTGCATTGAATTCTCCTCCTATAATGAAGATTGCTTGAGAATATGTCTTGATAACTTTTGAAATACTATTCCACATTGATTTCTTATCTTTGGTACTAGAGTTGGAACATACATGTTAATAAGTAAAACGTCCACCTATTAAAAAATAGGCCTTAGCTTCACTAGTTGCCACAACTTCTCTTGGGATATATCAGCTCCACAATAACCATCTGAGGATTTCATAAAAGACCCAAACCACTTGAGGCCCCATCTACATCCTCAAAAAAACCATTCAAATGCTTCCATTATCGTAGTAGTTTTTTTGCTTCCACATGATTAAATTTCATTTCTTGAAGTCAAAAAAACATCTAGTTTTGTTTGATTTAGCATCGTCTGATCAAATGTCTCATGTTAAGGCATTGCAACCCCTAAAATTCCATGTGAGCAGTTTTATTGTTGTCTAGGAGGGATTGGTTTCCTCCCAAACCTTAATTTACTCTAGAAACCCTTTTAATTTCTAGCCATTTCCAAAAGAGACAAATTTGTCTTACAACCTCTCGACTTCTTCTCCCCAATCTTTACTTTCTTAGTACAAGACTTTGTCTTATTAATGGTTCTCTTTTCAACTATGCCTTTTACATCCTCCAAAAAAAAATGCATCCTCATCTTTTGAAGATAATGAATCACCACCTTCACCACACCCATACTAATTTAAAATAGATAGTAGCTTTGGTCCTTGATAGTTTCAACCTTGAACTTGTCTTCTTCCACTCAAATATGAAATTTACTACCAAATAATTGAGATACATGGCTCTTATACCAATTAGTAGGGTTTGGATAGATTGAAGCAATAATAAATATTAAATGTAATTCAAAATGAAAGAGGTAAAAATAATTATTCACAATAACACATGGCCTTAACACAATTCACCCAATGTGGGCATTCACAATAACACATACACTTAACACGGCACCCAATGTGGGCTATATCCATAGAGAGACAGTTGTCCACTTTACCTTATTATCAAGTGAAGAGCAAATTACAATTTGATAAACTTTCACATTTTATGATCACTTATTTATCAAGCTCTTCTTGCCAATTTAGAGAGGTCAGTTTACATACCAAAGTAATAGCTAACTCCTTTATTAAATAATAAATAACTTTTCCTTGTGTGGCAATACTCCTAATATGAAAGGATACATATAGACATCGTCATGGAATAATATCTATTTAAATAGATCCAACCAACTAAATAACTATATTTTGATCCTATTGATTTCAAATTGATTCACATATTAACATAAATGTATCTACATGGATATAGCCATGTATAAATATTTTTCTTCTACACATTAAAATTCAATAGTTGCTTATAGACATATTAGTGTGCATTTATCTTCATGTATGTAACCACATCTACTTATTCAAAGCTCACAATGAAATATATAAAATATAACCATTTACAGTTTTTAATGGTACCTCGTAACTACCTTTTGATCATCATCATGTCTTAGGATTTTATCATATAAAATCTAACTTTTTAACAAGTGCACTTGTGTTTTCATTCATGTTTCCAATAACATTAAATATAATAATTCATGATGAGTTTTGTAAATGACTTGTGATTGATACCACAACATGATTGCATATAATCCAACATGCATATTGTACAAAAAAAAATCTAAACACAATCTCAACATGCTATATTACATTGTATAAGTGCTTATTAATGTATAGCTAAAAAAATTCTTCAAAAAGTCTGGTAGTGAATAATGGTGAAGTTGCAAACTTTAGGATCACCATCAAAAACAAAGATGCCTTCCTCAAGAGATTATGTAATATAAAAAGCTTTCTTGAATATTGAGATACGATATATGGGATGATATTACAAATGTATAATTAGCTTGATAGGCACGGTATAGTATATTATAAAACTAACACAAACATTAAATGCATTATTCAAATGTTTTTGATACGATGCAAATGTTTAATGACTATATAACCAAAATTAAATGAGGTGAACATGGCCTCATTATAACTAACTTATAAAATGGCACCTAGGGCCTAAGTGAACTTAACATGTGAATAAGACCCCATTGATGAATAGTTAGGAAATAGCTTAATTTGCACTAACCACCCCCCTTAAGTGCAACTTAGAGAGTAGATTAGTATGTAAATGAAAAAAATGCAAGATGGATCATGGCTTTGATACCATGTTGAATTTATGGACTTTAGGATCACCAATAAAAATAAAGATGTCTTCCACAAGAGAATATGCAAGATGACTCAGCTTGCTTGATTATTAAGATATGAAATATGGGATGTAAATTACAAATGTACAATCACCTTAATTATGTAAGCAAGGTGTGATGTAGAATGAGAGTCTACTCTTGATACAAACCTTAAATGCACGATGAAAATATAAAATGCCTAAGTAACTAAAAGTAAATGAGTGAAGATGCTCCTATTATAATTAATTTCTATAATACCACCTAGGACTTAAGTAAACTCAACATGTGAATAAGTACCCACTATTGAATAGTTAGGAAATAAACTTTTTTTCAAAATAACAAATAACATGCCCTAGTCCCAAAGATTATTGCCATATCTTTTCTTTTGACACGAGTTCATCAAACCTTTCCACTTTTATAGATTGTATTGCCATACTTTATCTTAGCTACACCACCCTCGTAGTTGATACAAATTTTTAAAATGACATCTTACAACATAATGCTCACGTGAGTTATTCAATCAAATTTGGAAGAATTGTGTTAAGTTCTTTCCTTTCTATCAAAATTGAAAGTACCGTGCTAAGCATTCTCGTTTCTATAATATTTAGAGGTGTTGCATTAAGTGCTTTCCTTTTCAATTTCCATTTGTGGGCACTATATTAAGCATTGTTTTTTCTATTTCCATTTTGAATTTTTATGCTAAACACTCTTATTTTGATCATATGTAGGTCATTTTGATAAGCATTCACATTTACCAAGGCATCATGCTATTTTACATATAAAAGTGTTCCTAGATAAGTATACGCTAGACCTCTCCTTTTCTAGTGTTGTACACAACTTTATTCATTGTTATCATCTCTAACATGTGTGTTTACATGATGCATTCTTTATGATAATTTCTTTATGTTTATATTGCTATATGATTGGGTGCTTATATGCTTAGGTGACATTTAATTTCCATGTTATCTTATCCTCTTCAAATTATTCCTTGTATCTTGTGTACATGACCAATTGTTGGGGCATATCATGTCACTAATACTCTTATGTTTAAATACATAGATAATTATAGGATCTCATAGAGATCCATGTCATGGAGAATGCATACATATGAGGATAACATACATAATCATATTTGTATAGGTTTAATTAGCTTATATGGACCACAAGTCATTAGCGTTTGAGTATCTAAGATGGTTTATTTTATATTTATGTTTGTGAGTTCTAGCTACATTTAGATGTATGACCATTCTAGAATTTATATACACTTCATAATGCATGCAAAATGTAATTATAAAATTTGAATACCTTTTCCATATCTCATTTATGTTATATCCTATTTTGGGTGATTTTTTTTGACAAAAAAATATACGAATTAAAAAATATAAATTTGTGCAAAAATGGTTCCCTTACCTTGTGTATATACTATCTCATGGCACATCTTTTTCAGGCACCTACCTCTCATCCCCAATCCCATGTTCACACACACTTATATGTTCACCCTATGCACTTACTTATCGCTTTGATGGTTCCATGCACTTATTCATACAAACATGTTATTCACTAAGATGACATTTTATTTTAATCATAGAGCTAGTTCACCATTGCAAGGTTGTCTTCATAATCATGTAATTGGCATGCCCTAATTTAAATATTTATAAAGAAAATGCAATCAATTTCTCAGCTTAATCCTTTCTACCCAGGGCTAACTAAACAAAAGTTGTTTGATATATTGGTACATCCTTGTATTTAAATATGTTCAATGCATTCATTCTACACATCATAACATGATTAGATACCATTCACATACACACTTCAATTAGCAGTTTAATAATAATATATAGTTTTGCGTTATCATTTTTTAAGCATTTACATAAGCAAAGATCGATGTTTTCAATTGTTCTTCAATCTCGACTCTCTATGAAAAACCAACAACCCTTACACTATTTTTAAATACCACAATATCTATATATCTAGGAGTAGAAAATGCATTCATACATTAGGTAAACTAAAGACCAAAAGTCTAGAGATCAACTAGTGCAAGGTCCTAAGCATTAGGTAAGTTCACAACTATAAATTAATCTATAATTATTAGACTTGTGCCTACACAAAACAAACAAATTTATTTGATTTCAAGATATTTGCCACTTTATCATCTATTTCTAATCCCAAAATTTATCGTATTGAAAATATTATCAATCTTTACATATACACAAATTACCAAACTAAATAAAATTACATATATAAATGATTAGGAGTCATAACCAAATCAATATTGTAACTACTTTTTTAAAACTACACGAACTTTTATTTATATACATTTAATTCAATTACCCCTAATACCCCTTGAAATTTTATTTTTCTTTTACGATTATTTTATAAAACATTAAGTTTCATATCGTGAGGAAAATTTTATTTGTTGTCCATATGTCCAAATGATTTATAACTAAAACCCTTCAAAATCAAAATCATTTAAAAATAATACTTAAAAATCTTTTATTTATTTTTTATTATTTTTAAATACTTAATAATCTTTTATTTTTTAATATTAATATTTAATAATGTTAACAACACAAAAAGTCTCCGCATGCATTATATTTAAGAAAAAATAATCTCTCCTTATTGATTGTAGTGAATGTTGGTGGGTGGGGTTCTCTTACATAGATACACTAAAATAATGTAATAATAATAATCCAACTAAATCATGTTGTAATAATAATAATCCAACTAAATCATGTCGATTTTGACGAGCATGTTCACAAAAGTTAAATGATGTGGAGGATTGTCTCGTATACTCCAAATTATTGAAACCTAGTGACATATAAATACAAATACTTTTTATCATTACAATTAATTTATGATGCCCCTAAAGATTGAATTGTCTTGTTGGATTTAAATTCATTTAAAAAAAACAATAGCATAATATTTTTTTAAAATATTATTATGTTTGATTATATTGATAAGCTTTCTTATGAGGAGTATTAGATGAGATGTATGGATTAATAATTGAGATTAAAAATATTCTTATAAAAAATATCTTGATTATATATATTATTAAATAATATTATAAATATTAAGAAACAAAAATAATAATTTAGACATATATTTATTATTATTTTGTTTTGTTTTAATTGTATCTTCGTTGCTTAAAAATAAATTGTTTGTATTTTCTTGTTTGTTTTCTATAGAATTTTATCTAATGAAATATGATGATAAGTTGACTCATAACAGTTGGTATATATGATTTGATCCAATTTTTATAAGCATATATGAAACTCTAGTTTTTCTTTTATTTATTTTTCTTTCTTTTGTGATAGGAGCTATTAAAAGGGCATCAACATGAAGAGAGGCACATAAGGTTTTTGGTTTGTTTCTTACATGGGATAGATATTAAAACATCACATAGAGGATAACAATGGAGGCACCAACATAGGTGCGACCTTGGGCTTGTAATTATAATGTGCGTAGTTGAAGAGTGAAAGTTTTGATCTTTGACTTCTTTTGTACATCATTTTGAATTATCCTCAAATCTGATTAGGGCTTTGTTTTGATGGATTGTTAAATTTTAACTAATTTAATATCATTGATTGTTCAATTGATGGAGTTTTACATTCAAGTTCTAGATTTAGAAAAAGAATTGTAATCAAATTCTTTTCTTGAAAATATGTATTTTGTTTGATGTTTAAATATTTGTTTGAAAGTTCATAGAGAGCGATATCATTTCAACTATTTTTTATTAAATTCACTTCGAGTGATCTCGAAATTCACATTTATAGATCAACATACATTTACTTTTTGACATGTTGTTGCATGAATAACAAATGACCTAGTGCATAAAATAGAATGGACGATAATGTGGCCTATCATTACAACTTTCATGTAGCACGTGATAAGCTAGCTAGATTTAGGTATTTATTTTCTTTTCTAAAAGAGTGGGTTAGATATATTTTTATAGCTCAAGAACATGTTAAAATGATCTCAAACACAATGATGGTGAATCTTCCAAAGTTTAGCTCGTATACCCTTAAATTTGTGGACATTGAGGCATTAATCAACGATAGTGAGATGTAATGATTTCATACTCTAATTCACTCATATTTATCTCTTATATTAAGCATGATCTCTAACTCTCTACAAATAAAAAAGGCCTCTTCAAATTTGTAACCCCTACTCCATAAACTTACTCATTATTCTTCTTCATCTTCACCATCTTCATCACTTGAAAAGGAATCAAATGAGAGAAAGAATAAGAGGAATGTTTATACATTGCAATTACTTGATCTTTATGAAGGGGATTTTAAAGAAATGGAGGATAAAGTTTCCAAATATTCACCGTCAACTCCTCTTGTTCTACCCTATGTGAAAAATCTAATCTAGATAAATTAAAATTATTATTAATACCCACAAATAATCACAAAGATCAATATGTGTTTTAATAGACATTACTAGTTACAATTGAAGTAACAATCACCCTTTGTTCCAAATGATGTACCAATAATTGTTTGCAAGTTTTTATATAATTCTTAAATCCAAAAGCTATGATCCATATAGTAGGGATGTTACTCAATCAGGGAGTGGATGAAATAGATGATATTTCATCATGGATTGTATAGCTTATAAGGATTCACACTCAGTATGAAAAGGCACTGAAGGTTGACAACATGCATCAACTATTTGAGGAAGAAAATATTATCTAGACAACCTACTTCCTTGTCAAAATTAGTTGTAGGAGGTTACATATTGAAAAGAGCATGAAGATGAATTAAAGGAGTTTTGTTCTTGGTCCAATAGACAATTTGGTCTAATGGACGTCATTAAAATCTTTCTTTAATTTATTTTTCTCACTGTAACTAAAAATTAAGTATGTAGAGCCTCATGTGGAGAGGATAAATAGAGCTTTAGGCTATGAATAATTTACCACCATTATAGGAGTCATATATCTTCCTATAGTAGAAATTACTAGTAAACACCTAAACTATCTAATTTTATCTGAATTTTGATTGATAGAGTATCATCCTTGTATATCAATCATACTCATTTTTAGTAAAAAAGAGACAAGAAAAGCAACATGAAGTCCATTCTTGACTTTGCAATGATAAACTTGTTAGGATTAAGGTTTTGTTTATTTTGTGATCCTATGTATTATTTGTGTGTCTCCAACACTCTTGGAAAATATCATTGGACGCCTAGGGTAATATTAAATAATTTTTAAATAATATTATCCTTGAATATTTATTTGAATTTTAATATGCATTCACGAGGAAGGTGGAGCACAATGGTGGTGTCTAACCAATTGAAAACCAACTGTTATTTCTAGATTCCAAGCACTAGGATTGAGGAGTAGAAATCTTGTATGATAAGATGAAACCCACTTGGTTGGTCTTTTCATGTTAGAGTAGTATAATTTTGGAGTGGAATTGTTGGGGGTTGTGTTGTCGTGGTATTTATATGTTTTATTCATGGGACAATTTAAAGCATCCGTGTGATGCCATGTGAAGCATTTATGTATTTACTATTCTCAAATTATGCTCTCCTGTGTGGGGCATCAACTTCTCAAGATATCATGCTTTCGAAATCCATTATTTTTGTGTAAATAATTCATGCTTTTGTCCTCTCTTATTGTCTATGTATTGAGGGCATGAAATAATAGCTTTATAAAATTATTTTATAGGTTATAGGCATTGTTGGATTGAAGACAAAGGAGCAAATGAAGATTGTTTCATTGTGCTCTTGCTTTAAAGAATACAATTCAAGCCTCTTTTTCGTATTAGATTTTTTCCCAAAAGGGTTTCTCCGTGTTGAATATTATGTTATGCGGTGTCTCCATGGTGTTAACTATTTTTTTTGTATTATTATTTTAAAATGATTATATCTCTATTTTGACATCTACAACTAAAAAATATATTTGTAGTTTTATTTTAGGTTTACATATTATAGTAGTTTACCTTCGTTTCTAATATTTGGTATTAGAGTTTATCCAAGTTTTCTTCCTAGGTAGAAGTGTGAAGGTTTTCCATGTTGTAGTCAAAATTTTGGATAAAATTATTTTTTTAGATTTTTGCATGGAAGCCATGGTTGTATTTACTTCTCGATTAGATATTGAGTTCAATACAACAAACTAAAAGCTATGAAAGTTACTGATCAACAAACCCCTTGAAGAGAGGGATCAATGGTTGGCTATAACAAAGGACAATAAATCTAATAAAATAAACCAGTCAACAGTTGGTTGGCCTAGCGGTGAAGCTCAATGGTTCTCATTGTGTCCACCAGGGTTCAAATCTCGTTGAGTGCATGCCCAGCGAGAAGACGTCTTAAAAGGGATGAGGTCGGGATCGTGCCCCGAGCGACTTTGGCGGAATGGATACCCCTCAGACCTTGGCTCTAAGTTGAAGAGAAGCAATTAATAAATTATTCTCAATAAATAAATAAAAACTAATGGGAGTGAGATAAAATTAATTTAAAAGCATAGGAGATAATTTAGCTTTGCCTTGTAGATTTAGTTTTATTAAATATGATTGAAGATCCCACTACATATTTTATATGGAAATATTTGTGTGAGATCTATCAAACCAAGAGTCCAATAAAGAAATTATATTTGAAAAGAAAAATATTTTCTCTAAAGATAGTACAAATAAAATAGTGATTCTTTTGATAGAGTTGACTATTGTAAGAATACCAAATTTAAATTTCACCAAATGAGAAGCTCAATCCTTTCTATATTTCTTTATACATTGTTGGTTTTAGATTGAGAAAATATAATATAGATTCTTGAGCATTTGATAGTATCATGCAAGATAAGGTCACTAGTGTGCTTGGTGTCTTCTTCACCAAAACCTTTAGGAAATATTATTAAATAGAAAATAAACAAGTCCTATTCATATGGAAAATTATTGAACAATCATAGTTGTACTTGGAAAAATCATTGTGGATGTGAATGTACCTAATAATAAGTTACATGATTTTTTATATGCTCCTGAATTAAATATTAATTTCTTTCTTGTTGGTAAGCTTTGTTAAAGTTACAAAATATAATTTTATAAAGATATGTACAATGTGATTGATCCAAAGTAAAATAGGGTCATTGTTAATGCTCAATTAGATAATGATAATTTGTTTATTTTTTATGATTTCTCTAGTTTAGGTGTTATTTGCTATATAGCATTGATTTCAATGTCTAGTGTGAAATTCATGGTCATATCAATGCTAAGAACAATGCTTTGATGCAAAAATTTAATATCATAGAAGGATTGCCTAGTATTGTTCCATCTAAAATTGTATGCACAAGATGCATGGGGGGTACAATAGATATTGATCCCTTTCCACAAGGTCAAGTATTGAGGACACATCATAAGTTGCACCTCGTACATAGTGACCTTGTGGGACCCTTGGAGAATGCCTTCATCTAAGTATAAAAGTATGCACTTACTTTTGTTAATTAAGATTTTGTCTAATAAATTGAATCTATATTTTCTTCAAAGTACAGATCAAGCTTGATATTTTTGTTGGATTTCGTAAATTAATGAAAGGCTGTGTTTTTTAACTTAAAATTATTAGAATTAATAATAGTGAAAAATATGCAAATAATACCTTCAATGGTTATTTAAAATCATTTGGTGTTAAACATGAGCTAACCATTCTCTATACACCTCAACAAAAATGGTAGAGCGGGATAAAACATATGATTGTTGTTGGAATGGCTAGATGCATGTTGCATGCAAAAAATATGCCTTATAAATTGAGTTGACGTTATGTTTTATGTTATTTACATCATCAATAAGACTCCTACAAAAGCTTTAAAGGATGTAACTCCTAAAGAAGCTTGGTCTAGTAGGAAGCCCAATCTTAAATATTTAAATTTTTTTTGGCTCTGTTGCTTATGTTCATAAACCTAAACAAAATAGACACAAATTAGATTCTAAATATTCTAATTACCATATTCTTGTTGGGTACAATGAACATTGAAAAACCTATAGAGTTTATGGTCTTATTACTAACAAAGTTAAATTTGCTAGAGATATATGCATTGCTAAAAATAATGATCATTATTGCTCTAAAATGTATGCTAATTTTTTTTTTTTTTCAAAATAAAGTTGTGGTTATTAAGGATAATTCTCCTTCTCTGAACCCTTGAGATGTGTATCTTACTCATAGTGATAGTGAAGATGGTAATGATAAATCTTATCCTTGTGATTCTTATTCTACTAATGATACTCCCACATCTAAAAGAAAACCTAAATGGTTTAAAATTTTACATCAAGAAAGTGAGAATATTCTAGCTACGATGAATAAATCTAAAGCTAGAAAGGCAAATTATTACAATTATGCTTTGATATATAATATTACGAATACAAAAATTTTCAAATGACCTGTTGCATTGATTTCATAAATTTCTTTGATTTCTATATTTCACACTTTCAAAAAGGCTTATTTGAAGTAGATCGTAGAATGTGAATTTGGGCAGAGATTAGAAGGGAAACTTGAGGGAATCTTGGAGACCCTAAAAGAGCAGGTTTGGAGACCTCCTTAACAGATCCAAAGAGCAACACAAAGACAAATATAAAACTGATCTAGAGGGACAATTCACAAAAGACATATACTGAATTCAAGCATCGAAATCGGCATCCATAATCAGCGATATCTCCATTCATCAACATCTACTTTCAGCGACATTGATATTCAAGTCAGAAATCTACTATATCCTGTGAACTGCTCTATTGAAGGCGTCAAACTTATCTACATTTAGCAATACCTATATTCAATGATATTGATACACTCAGCAACGATACACATCTACAGCGAACCATATAATAGCTGCGAACTATATAATATAAGTGCCTGCGATTTGTATTAGCCAACGATTTTTCTCAGGCATCTAGGGCATCAATCTCCATTGTTTGCAGTATTTTTTTCAAGATTTATGCATCGATTTTCCCAGTCAAGGAGCAAATCTGAGGTTATTAGAAGAAGCAGGCCTGAATTCGTGGAGGGGCAAGATCCGAATTTAGCAGAGCAGTCAAGGATAAAGTAGCAAGATATACAAGACAAGAGGCAGTGAATTGGGAATTGGTAGTTGTAAAGCCACGGTCTGCAGTTTGTGCCAGCATCCTCCCTGCCTGTCCCATAATGAAAGATTTTGATCAAGATAGCGAAAATGTGTAATAATCATTTACGAAGGAAAAAGGCCTTTCAACAGCGGCAGATCAATTTAGGGTTGATTCATTTCAACCTAGATTCAACAAATGCTGCTGCGATTAATCATGGAAACCCCAATACTGAGGGAGGTGTTCACAAATCGGCCCCCGAGGAAATCAACTCTAATGGGAAATTTACTAGCTATTGTTTCAATTGCTGGCTTTATGGCCACAAGTAGAAAGATTGCAGGGAAAAAAATATTCAATCCCATCCAAATTATGATCATCTAAAGGGTTTCATTGCTAAGCAAAAAGAAAGGAGCTTGAAGGAATCTAAGCTAATAGAACCCTTAGTAATTGGGGAGTCGGACAATATTGCAAAGCCCTTGGCTGGGAACAAAAGCCAAACTTCGGCCACCAAGGGTTTTGCAAAAATACATGAGCATCCATTTCAGAAAGTCTTTTCCACGGAAGCCCTAGATCGTCAGATCCAGATCTTCGCAAAGACTAAGTATGCAATTCGGAAATACATAGTGTCCGAGACCATTAGAGCCCTGAGATCTAGGAGGAATCCGGTAGAACACTCCTATGATCCTCTATTTGCAAAGGGGGGAGGAAGATCGGCAGTGGCTCAAGTGCCTCTCGGTGTCGGAATTACCAGCAAGGAGATGTGGCAAACGGTTAAGAAAAGGAAAGTTGTAAGATCTTTCTTAGATAAAAATAGTCCCAAAAAAATTGATCTAAAAAATTCTTTTGGTATTTTGGAAAAAATGAAAACACCAAAGAAAAGGAAAAATCAGGCATCCCCGTATCAGAACAATAGGAATTGTAATATACCTATGTCTAATCTCACTAATAATCTTTATTCTCCACCCCATAGGCACGACAACAATAAAGATTCAGACACTATCTGTGGATTTTCTGGGCAAAAATATCATAGGATTAATCTGGACAATAAACGTATATTGCAAAAATAGAGTGTATGTGCAGAAATAGGCGTAATATGTAAATGGATGGGAACAGGGGCCTCCATTATTGATATAGTTGATGGACTAATTCCCAACTCCTGACCAAGGTAAGTATTACTATCCTAGCAGAAAATTTCTTTTTTTTAGAATGTAATTGCAGTAATCTTAAAAAGAAAACTCTGGAGAAGGATTTTTTAAAGTATAGAAAGATTTCCTTTTTTGTTTGTAATTGGTTTCCTTTTTTCAATCCTATGAAGGTAGCAGACTTCATGATAGAGAGAGCAATTCTACTAAGAAACTTACCATTGGAATTTAGGCAACCTGAGATTGTAAAAAATATTGGAAATAGGATTGGAGAATTCAAAAGAATAATTAAAACTAAACATAATCATGCTGAGACAACCATTGTAGTTAAATTGAGTTTTCATCAAAAAGTTATTCCTCCTTTCCAGCTATGCTTCAACTCGAATCATATTATTATTAATCCATTGATTATGGAAGATTTCATCGAAACTCGGGAGGCAAAAAAGTTGCCAACTTTTGACCTCAAACAGAATCTCATAGATCCCCCTCATGCTCAGACATAAATGTCAAGTTAATCCTTAATAAGGACAAAGGAGGTTTCTTTCTCCAAAACACAGAAAGAGAAAATTTAGCAGCTACCCTCCCCCCTCTTGATAAAAATAGTTCCCCGGTAATTATCTATGATAATCCTCTTTTCTCAGATTTTCCTCCCCTTAAAGAAGATTTAGATACACTTAATATTAGAACTTCTGAGGTTTCAGCCTCAGAAGTTAAAATTAAAAATGATAATAAAGTCATCACCTCACTAGAAAGAGACATCATAGATAATAGGACAGATCTTAGAGAAGGAGATCAAAAATATGAATTATGTCCACAACATAAAGATAAGCTTGATTTGGACAAAAGAGAGACTGACATGAGACCAGATCAGGCTGTTAAACCTGATTGTCCAAATACAACAACAGTAGCAGAACCTGATGATAAATGTAAAGAAGAGGCCAACACAATCATTGATGAGCTTATGGACATGTTCCTGGATGAAATCTGTGATGTAGACGAACTAAAATACTAAAAGGAAACTTTGATTAAAATGATTCAAAATTGTATTTTAGTAGAGGTAGAGGAAGAGAGTGGTAGGTTACCTTCACCTACTCAACCAGCCCTCTTAGAAATGGGAGTCTTGGATAAAGCCTCTCTGAATAAGAACTCAGAACCCTCAGATATTAATAATAAAGAAATAGATATAGACAGCTTTAAACTGATTCTGAGTAATGCAGACTTAACTCAAATAGAAAATACAAATAAAGAAAACATCAATAAAGAGGTCCCTATCCAGAATAAAGAGTTAGCCAATAATACAATCCAAAAGGGGAAGGAACCAGCCACCTCAATTCCTATAGAGCTGGATTCTCTGAATTTGGATTTATCAGGTAGTATAGAAGATTTAATTGAGACATATGGCAAGGAATTCATTGATAAGGAAGACTCACATATACATACAGATTTTGATCATCTCTCCTTTGAACAACAAAACAAAATCAGCATTAAAAATAGTGTAAATTTAGCATCTGTAAAGGATTCTATTGATGGCCTCTTCGGGATTACTAATGAGGATAGACAGTTGGGTATAGCTATGAACAGAGGAAGTTTGAGTACCCTGAATATTAATAGAATAAAAAAGAAGAGAGGAAGGAAATTAGTTGTAGAACCTAGATCTATAGCAGGTAATGTAGGCAATCAAAAGAAGATTGCTAATATTTTGTACACAAGGAAGGGGAAGAGCCTTCCCCAGGAGCAATGAAAGTCACTACTTGGAACGTTAGGGGATTAAATGCCCCTAACAAATAGAGATTGATGAAAATATATTTAAATAACTTCGAATCAAAAATTATTTTACTACAGGAAACCAAACTTAGCAAAGAGGAAAGCACTAAGTTTAGCAAAAAATTAGGAATATGGAAATCAGAGATAGTCACTTCAAAAGGCTCCTCCGACGGGCTAGCAGTCTTATGGGACCCCAGGAAAATTTCAGCCCAACTTACATCTAAAAATGATAACTGGATGACCTTAGAATTTAAAAATCTTAAATCCAATTTAAAATTTAATTTAATTAACGTTTATGGGCCTATTCCTAACAAGGATAAAAGAAGAGTATGGCAGGAGATCCACCTCTTCTTGACAAATAGCATAGAGGGTTTTCACATTATTGGAGGAGACTTTAACGCCATCCTAGATCCTGAAGAAAAATTTTGGGGATCAAAAATGGGTTTCCGATAATCATTTGATCAATATCAATACAATCAATGGAATATATACATGGAACAATAGAAGAGCTGGTTTCAGCCATATTGCGGAAAAACTGGATAGGTTTTTTATAAAGACAAGTTCTGAAAGCATCAATCAGTTAATAAATGTGAAAATCCTCCCTAAGGCAGGATCTGACCACTTCCCAGTCAGGCTCTCTATTACTGAATGTACCAAACCATCCAGAAACCCTTTTAAATTTGAGTTTACATGGTTTCAAAACCCAGAATTCATTAACCTTTTAGAGGATTGGTGGAAACAAATCTCAATAAAAGGTTCTAGAATGTTTTGCTTAATGTTAAAATTAAAAATTATTAAAAATAAAGCTTTAGAAAGGAATAAGAGTAATTTCAATAACATATTTGAAGAAAAATATCAGATAGAACAAGATATCGCAGACCTTAATAATATAGTAATATAAAATGGTATGAACAAACAAAGCTATCACAAAGAAAAAGAGGTAATGGCTAAATACAATGCTATCCTCCTTAAAGAAGAGATTTTCTAGAAACAGAAGTTGAGGGAGTCCTGGCTTAAGGAAGGAGATAACAACAAAAAAAAATTTCACAATACCACCAATTTCAAAAGGAGCATTAATAGAATATCTAAAATAAAGAATAACGAGGGTCATACCACTAAGGACCCGCTCCAGATATCAACCGTACTAACACAATTTTATCAATCTCTTCTCAACGACACTGAAGCAACCAACCTCAAAGCGCAAAATGAAATGTTGAAAGCCATCCCAAAGTTGATAACAGATGTAGACAAAAAGATGATTAATAGTAAATTATCCATAGAGGAGGTCAAATCAACAGTTTTCCAACTCCATCCGGATAAAGCCCCGAGCCTAGATGACTTTCAAGCTAGTTTTTTTCAAAAGTGTTGGCATTTTGTTGGGGAGGAGGTGTGGCAAGCGATAGAAGCTACTAGAAACTCAGGATCATTGTTAAACAAAATTAACAATACCTTTTTTGCTCTAATACCAAAGAAAAATGAGTGCACGGACCCCTGAGATTTCAGACCTATATCTCTATGCAATACTATCTATAAAATTTTATCAAAATGCCTAGCAAACAGACTTAAAACTCTTCTTCCCAATATAATCTCGAAAGAACATATGGGTTTTGTAGCAAATAGATTGATCCTCGACAGGATAATTATAGCCCAAGAAATAGTTCACACTGCTCAATTAACAAAGGATCCTAGTATGATTATTAAGGTAGACATCCAGAAATCATACGACAAAGTAGACTGGAGATTTCTTTGTAAATGTATGGAAGCCTTTGGGTTTTCCAAACAATGGATTAATCTTATTTTTAGCTGCATAGCTACCCCTAAGATTTTGATTCTTGTAAATGGTACCCCAAAAGGTTTCTTTAGTATTTCAAGAGGAATCAGGCAAGGAGACCCTTTGTCCCCTTTCCTCTACGTTATTATGGCAGAAGCACTAGGGAGATCAATAACAAAGAGATAAATGGAAGGTAAAATCACAGGCTTAAAGGCATCAGAGAATGTACCAAACATTACTCACCAGCAGTTTGCGGATGACATGATTTTACTAGGCACTGCCAACTATCAAGAAGCTAAAGCTTTTAAAGTCATCCTTAATCTATATGCGAAAGCCTCTGGTCAATGGGTTAACCCCTCTAAGTCAAAAATTTTCTTTATCAATACATCTATGAAAATAGAAATGGAAATTTGTAAATTGATGGGTTACAAAGTTGGTAAATTCCCTTGCAAATATCTGGGCATAGACCTAGATAAAGGTCTTTTATCCTCCAAGCTCTGGCAACAAGTTCTCACCAAAATACAAAACAAGAAAAGTTCATGGAAAGGAAGATGGCTTACAAAAGCTGGTAGGACTACCATGATTAAGTCAATCCTTTCAGCCATACCCACGTATCATATGTCAATTCTCCCCCTACCGACTAATGTTAAAAAGAGCCTAGACAAAATGTTTAGAGATTTTTACTGGCAAGGCCCTTTTGAAGACAAAAAATTAGCCCTTATTAAATGGGATACTTTATGCAAACCAATTAACAAGGGGGGCCTTGGTATAAAAACCTACTATGGCAAAACCAAGCTCTTGGAGCTAAACTCATCTGGAGACTCTACAAGGAATCTAGTAGTAAATGGGCTTTGATTTTACTGCACAAATATATCCCTGACGCGGATCCTATCAACATATTCAAGACCCAATCACATGTAAAAGGTTCCTGGATCTGGAACTTTATAAAGGACTGTTGAGGGATCATCAATAAATATCTGTCATGGGATGTAGGTTCTAGGGACCAAGCTCTATTCTGGGATGACTCTTGGGCAGGCCTTTCCCCCTTAAATAAATTAGGCTTCTCTCAAGAGTTTATGGAAGTCTGTAAAAATTCTATAGGTATTTACCTCAAGGATTATCTTTGCATGGAAGTAGACTCTAAATGGACAGATTTAGAAGGCTTAGACTTGGATTGCCAGGAGAAACAAAAGCTCAAAGTTGTGTTGAAGGATAGAGAGATAGCTCACAAAACCAGATCAGATAGATTAATATGGGCTAGAGAAAACAATGGTATTTACTTAGTTAAGGAGGGCTACAAGTCTATCATTCAGGGTCAAAATATGGATAACATAGATATACCTTTGAACCTTTGCTGGAATAAATCTTGTCTTCCTAAAGCGGGCATGTTTTTATGGGCTACGATGCAAAAGAAAATTCTAACAGCAGATAAATTTAATAAATTGGGTTTTGAGGGGCCATCTAGATGTCCCTTGTGTGAGAATCACTCGGAGGATGTTAACCACATCCTTCTGAATTGTACCTTTTCCCAAAACTGCTGGAATTGGTTACATCATTGTCTAGGGTGGAAATCCACTCTCCAACTAGATCTGTTAAGCGCACTCAAAGCTTGGCCATCTCTTTACAAAGATAACTTATACAAAGATATTTGGACTATATCCCCATCAATTTTAGTTTGGGAAATTTAGAAGGAATGTAATAGAAGGATCTTCACGGGTCAAAATTTATCATGGGAAACAA
This sequence comes from Chamaecyparis obtusa, assembly GCA_027943335.1. Lineage (NCBI taxonomy): Eukaryota > Viridiplantae > Streptophyta > Pinopsida > Cupressales > Cupressaceae > Chamaecyparis > Chamaecyparis obtusa. The sequence goes on along the minus strand of BSBK01008070.1, from coordinate 15,197 downwards.
TCACCAATAAAATAGAAACTTCAATTGTGGAGATTATTAACAGTAAACTTAGAGATTGTCTAAGCTATGAGGAATCCTTCAAAAACTAGGACAACAAAATCAGGACCAAGTGGCCAAAACTAGATATACCACCTTTATATGGCAAGGGGGAACCAAAAACAAAGGCAGATAGAGCCTCGTGCAAATGGTCTCCTCCAAAGGAGGGTTGGTACAAACTTAACTTTGATGGAGCGTCTAGAGGGAATCCTGGGGTAGCAGGTATTGGGGGCTTAATTAGAAATTGGAAGGCTGAGGTCATTGCCAAATTTTCTAAGCCTATTAATCCTACCACGAACAATATGGCGGAATGTAAGACTGCATTAGAAGGTTTAAGAATGTGTAAGAACATGAACTTACCTAAAGTAGTTATAGAAGGAGATTCACAAGTTGTTATCAACGCTATTCGATCTAAGAAAACACCTAACTGGGCCCTTAATTCAAAAATAGAGGAAATAAATCAAATTCTGGAAAGTATACCCAAATTCAAAATCGGACATACATATAGGGAAGGGAACGCAAAGGCAGATCTGTTAGCAAACCAAGGCGCAAATGGAGTTTTTATAATGAATCAAAATGTATAAACTTAACACCAAACATTATCAATATTAATGTGCATGAAAATATAGCAACGATTTAATTAATCTTATTCAACCAATACATGGTATGTAGAATAATAATATAGAGTAAAATAATAGGGGTTGTATACCAAATTGGTATAATCGAGCTTGTTTTTTAGCATCCTATTAATTGTTAGTACTCTTTAATATTTAGTAACAACCTTTAATCTTTAGCCTTTATCAACCTTTTAGATTGATCCTTCTTTTAAAACTCACTGTCGCTTATAAATCAACCTCTAAGCTTCCCTTTTTCTTTATAGATATTTACTACTTTATTGCATTAGTTCCCCCCATCTTTTTAATCCTTCCGGCACAGATAGAAGCTTTTAGTATTCGCCCTCCTCCTTCAGATTTGTCTTGGCTTTTTGGATTTATCACAGGCCTTGTAAATCTTAAATGTTGGTAAAGATCTTTAGCATATCGATACATGATTGGGTTGGTTAAGAAATTATATCCCATTCAGCGAGACATGTATCTTAAAAATACAACTTTGGAAGAAGGTAATAGTATTATTTTAAATTTTGGATCTCTTTCCTTTGTTCAATCTTAATTATAATGTAAGCCCTTAACTACACGATATGGAAGATTTCTGTTGTGGTTTTCAGGAGGATATTATCAAGCAGGCACCTAAATCACTCTGTCACCGAAAATTCTAGAACGGATATCTACAAAAATATCAACCTAATTGTATGAAACATAAAGTTGTATCCTTAAAAACAGCAATGTAATAGATGTATCATTAAAACCTTGATATTATCGAGCAGTGGGTATGCCCATTGAAAGTTTATATTTCTAGATAATTACCGATTGTTTTAGAGATGTGGGAATGCCCGCGGGAACTATGTATTTAAACAAATCTCGACAATTGTTGAGTCGTGGGTATGCCCACATAAATTTTGTATAAGTACAGGACCTATGGTCCTGGGCAAGGCTGGAGGTTTTCTCAACCCCACTCTTTCCTACCAGCGCCTGCAGTGAGCGGGGTCACATGTAAAAATAATTTTATATTAATAAAAAACTTTATAGGGCTTCAGCCTTTTACCGATCAAAATATATATATATATATATTACGAATACAAAGGCCTAGATTATAATTAAAAAAATTTATCTTTTACCTAAAAATCCAACTATTTATTTCTTGCTTTAGCTTCTCATATGCATTGGCCTAATCATCAAATGGATGTCAAAAGTACATTTTTGAATGATGTTTTTATTTTTATTTGTATCAACCTCCTAGTCTTATTAGGGAAGCTAATGAATATCTTGTTGAGAAAATTTAAAAAATTGTTTATGGTTTAAAAAAATATTCTAGAGAATGACATTCTAAAATTAACTCTTTCTTTATCTCTCAAAGTTTCTAACAATTTGGTTTGTGATGTTCAATCTCAACTCAATCAAATGATTGATTTAGGGAAACTATATTATTTTTTGTTTATGCAAATTTGGAAAATGCCTAAAGGAATTTTCCCTTCTCAAAGAAAATATGCTCAAGGTCTCTTAGATGAATTTAAAATAAATGATAAAAAATTTGCTTCTACTCCTTGTGAATTAGGAACTAATGGTAGATATGGAAACTCCTTTTGTTAATCTTACTTTGTATAGGTAATCAATGGGTAGTTTAAATTACTCAACCTTACTAGACTTGATATTTCATATAGTATCGAGGTTTAGTTTCTAGATACATGTCTTAACCAAATAAAACTCCTTTTAAAGCCACATAGAGAATTCTAAGGTATGTTAAAGGTGTACTCTTAATATTGGTCTCTTCTACGATGAAAATTGTGAATCTATTTTAAAGGGTTATACTTATTTGGATTTTGGAGTTGATCCCAATGATGGGAAATCTACTTGTGCATGTTGTTTCTTTATTGACTCTAGTCCAATCTCATGGAATAGTAAGAAAACAATCTACTTATTTTGACTTTATAAAATTTGGACATACAACTTGTACCAAGGAATCTAAAGAAGCGTTATTGTTAAGAAGATTACATGAAGACTTTGGTCTAACTCAGGAGTACCTTACAATTTATATTGTGATAATCAAAGTGTTATTTATTTGGAAAAGAATCCAATATTTCATGCAATGACCAAACACATTTCTCTGAACAACATCACTTCATTAGAGAGATTTAAGACATGAAAATTTCTCTTTTGTATTGTAACTGTGAAGATTAGGTTGCATATACTATCACCAAACCTTATGTATAGATAAATTCTCCATGATTGCAATAATATAGGATTGCAACCCATCGAGTGGTTTGATGTAAACTCCCAAAGTAAAGCTTAAGGTGGGGTTAGAAATTAGTATTTACTTGGTAAAGGTTATTTATTTTACTTATTTTTTAGAAAGAATATTTAAAAACAATCCCTACAAGTCTTTTGTCTTATTTGAATTTCTCACATGTGTGAGAATGACTTATTTTATTATTCCTAATTTATGGAATATTAAAACTTAGGTTTAGATTCCTCTTTATGAGGATTGTTTCACCTTGCACATGTTAGTGTGAAATGAAGTTTTTTTTTTTTAAATCTATTTATTAGTGGGAATGTATTCATATATTCACTTTATCTAAGAGTTAAGTTAGTTATCACTATATCCTAGGTGTCATTTCTAGAAGTTCCTTACAATGGGTATATATATCATTATTTACTTTTATTTATCCAAGCATTCAATATTTACATCATGCATTTAATTTTTACATCAAGGTTAGTTGTCTCATTACATAGGATCAAGACATATGTCAACATCTAATGTAGTCCTACATCATACCTTGCCTATGTAAGGAAGATGCCTCTTATACATTTGTATTCATATTTAATAATATTATGCAACTTATCTTCTCATTCCCTCTTGTGAAGCTATTTTATTCCGGTAGAGATTCTAAGAATGTATATGAGTTACCTATCTACTCCTACATTATATCAACTCTCTAGTGCTACAAACATCTAAACCCATATTGAAAATTGATCACATGGCTGAAAAATTTTGTTGGGTGTATTTTGGGTTTTCACTAACCTCATGATTGAGTCTAGGACATTCAAGAATGTTAGGATTGGCTTTTGTTTTGTCTAAAAAAATTATCAATTGTAAATTTTATGAGGGTTCAAAATTAGGGTTTTAGTGGCCAAAATTTGGGGTAGCTAAAATCTAAGAGCGCTTTGGATCAAATCTAACCTTGCCATTATGCTCAAAAGGTTTGAATACCTTAAAATTGCCTATCAAATTGTTGAAACTAGAGAACTTGATCTTGTGGGCTTCATTTTTTGGCATCATTATGATGATCATAAAAATCCATACTTGGTCATCATAAATAACTACCTCTTGGCATGTGTGAAATATTCTTTGTGGGTTTTGGCATATCCTTTGGTCTTGACATCAATGATTCCTTCTTCTTGCATCATTATAGTATGATCTACATCATCACTAGTATGAATTCTCATATGGATGATTTGGTCATTTGTTTGGGTGTTTTTATTATCTCATGATGTCTACAATCATTAAGCCCATTATCAACCTACCTAGAAACTTTAAGTACCTTGGTCACTTGTACCATATTTCATGGTACCATTGGGTGACTTTCATCAGATCATATGGTACAAAAGCCTTTCCAACTTGTAGGTTTTTTAATATTAAAAAATATATATGGTTTATGGCATTGGTTTATGTGTGTGCATAGGGTTTTTTATAATGTTGTAAGCACTTATTTGTTGTAGCTTATGTGGCTTAAACAATATTGTAAGTGCCATGTTCTTTGGTCACTACCCCACGATTACATACTATGCTTGGGGGTTTATCTCCTTGGTTGTGCAACCTATGACCCATCACTCTTGTGCCTCATATAGCATTGCCTACCCTAGTGACAATCTTGATGCTTGTAGCGAGCTATTTTTTTTTTCTTTACTAGTGGTGCGGTCATATGGGCAATTAGGGGCTAACCCCTTGGGTGCTAAATTCTTTTTTGTTTTTCCCCAACTTTTTTTTTTAATCTATAAGATAGTAATTTTATTAATCAAGAAATAATAATTACATAACCTTCATAGTTACAACGAATCTATTCATGGATATAAAAAGATATAACCAGTTGACTAGCCTAACCCCAGAGTGAAAAACAACTCGCCATAGCAGAGTGCCAAGAAGTCAAACTCCAGAACTAGACACAGAAAAGTCACAACCGCCCACCTATGTTCAGGCCACGACCAACACAAAAGCCAAAACCAACACCCCACTTCAGAAAAAGACTTCACCAAACCAGGGCGTGAACCAAAAAACCAGAAGAGAAACCACCAAAACACCCCCAACAAGCCTACACACGAGAACCTGTAGCATCTAAAAAAACCAGAGGCGAACAATACAGATTAGACAAATGCATTCACCCTCCCTCTACGACGACCCCTCTTCCTTCTCAGGATGTCAACATAAACAACCCTATCATAGTTAATGGCCTTAGCCTCAAAACCGCTCAAAGCAGCCTTCAGACCTTCCAAATTCCGCCCAATATCCTCACAATAGGCCTTCTTATCCACCTTACCCCACCAGCGCCAAAAAGGGACCTTGCCAAACCTCATCCCCTTAGCTTCATCCTAAAATCATTTAGAATAATTAAAACCAAGGCCAGGATAAGCCCACTCCAGAATAGAATCAAGCCACAATAGTAAGTCATTGTCAAAAAGACGCTCAACCAGCCTTTTTACCTCCGACTTTGATTCACCAACCTGCAATGCCCAAGCTAACACCATCAAAACAACATCAACATTTGACCTCCATTTGTGCCTCCTTTCTTAGAACTAAATCCCAAGCACCTCCAAAGCATCTAAAGCCACTCCCTCATCCTTTAAAACCAACAAATCCATCATTCTTTCCAAACTAACCGGACCCTCAAAAGATTTTTGTTGTTTTACGGTCCCCACCAAAAAAGAGGCCTCCATGGACACCACAAAGAACAAACAACACACCAGCAAATAAAGAACAAAGCACAACCCATTGTTTGCACAAAAATACCAATTTAAAGCCAAAAAAACCATTAAAGCCACCACACACTCCAAACAACTCCCTCGTGCCATCTATCAAACCTTTAGACAAGGCCTTGCAAACATCAAAGAAACAAGGGAGAAATCATAAATGAACACCGCCAATTTTCGGAGGTAATGATGAAAGAAAAAACCATCGCAATGCTGACGACACCAACACCCACTTTAGTAGTCCCACCAGCTGTCTCCACCCACCATTGACAAATGTCTCATCTGCACACATCAGCCCATGCCCAATCAGCATAGACATCATAATATATGTCATCAACTTTTTCCAGACTTATTGCCCACTTGGACACCACGTCAGCTTCCCGATTCCCTTCTTGTTTAATATGACTCAACTTAAAATCCTCAAAATAAAGCAGCTTGTCATGAATAACCTTCACAAAAAATTTTAAGTGCCAAGCATTCATCTCTCGATTGCATAAAATATTTATAACAATATGTGAATCCCCTTCCAAATGCAACTTCCCAATCTTCAACTTAATCCCCAAGAAAACAACAAGCAATGTTGCCCGCATCTCAACTTCATTGTTTGTGCCATTGTTCAACTTTTGAGCAAAAAAGGCAATGATATTACCACCACTGTCTCTAGCAACAACACTAGCACCAAAGGATCCCAAGTTACCACGAGAAGCCCCATCAAAATTAATCTTCACCCACCCATCATCCGGAGGATCCCATTTAATATCTGCCCTCTTCAAAGAATCCTTGCTTTCCTTTGACAAGTTGCCATCATGCCACTTCAAGCCTGGCCATTCTGCATGTAATCTCCTATCCTCCGCATTATAAACCAATGATCCCTATTGGGAAAAAATGGCAGCTTTCATCACCTCTTCAATGGCCACAAAAATCCTCAATTTCACCCTCTCCACAAGCTCAACCTTATCAAGAAAAGTTCTTCGATTTCTCTCCTTCCACAACTCCCAAATAATAATGGAAGGGAAAACATGCTAGAGAGAGGCCAAGGAAGACTTAGACTTGGGTAGGGGATAACATTCAAAAGTTTCCCTTACAGTCTTAGGAAGGGGGCCAATCCAACTTAACTTGGATATGATATAGTTCCAACATTCATAAGCATATGGACAATGGAGCAACAAGTGGTCCACATCTTTAGAGGCATTATTGCATAAAGCACACATAGTAAGACCATGAAGCCAAATCTTCTTCATCTTTCCCCTATCAAAATCCTTCCATTAACAACCAGCCAAGCAAAGGAGCCAGCCTTGGGTAAACAAGCCTTGTTCCAACAAAGACTAACATGCCACCCCTTCATCTCCTCGTGTACATCCAAGGCTTTATATCCAACTTTCACCAAATAAGAACTTGAGGAAGAAGCACACCCAACAAGCCTATCTGCCACCGAGGATAAATAAACCTTTCTGGCTTGAAATACCTCCAACATCAAACTCTTTTGATCATTAGAGAGAATTAGATGGTCCAAACTTTTCCACACCCAGACCGGGCCAAAACCAGAATCCTTACACTCCAGATAATCAACAACCTTATCACCCCATAAATCAATCATCAATATGCTAAGCTCAACAAACTTGGCCTCATTAAGCACAGGGGGATAATCATTCCAGGAATCCTTCCAAAACAGGGCCTTCCTACCATCACCAATGCTCCAAGAAGTATGGTCATTAATGACCTTCCTGCAATCCTGAATAAAATTCCAAACAACTGAGCCTCTAGGAGGATTTCTTATTCTCATAATACTTTCATCATCTAAAGCACTGAGATACTTAGCCCTGAAAATCTTAACCCATAACTTATTGGGTTCCTCATAGATATTCCACACTAGTTTAGCACCCAATGCAAGATTCATCCTCCTCCAATCCTTAAGCCCAACACCACCCATGGCTTTAGAATTGCAGATTTTATCCCAAGAAATGAGAGGCCACTTAAACTCCTCCTGATTTCCACACCAAAAGAACTTTCTCATCCTTTTTTCAATATTCTCCAAGACCTTCTGAGGGATCTTGAGGCAACTCATAGAGTAGATGGGTATGGCAGAAATAACAGTTTGTAGGAGCAAAATACATCCAGCAGATGAAAGCCATCTCCCCTTCCAACTCTCCATCCTCCTAAAATATTTCTCTATCAGATCATTCCATAAATTAGGTTTGCAAACACCTTCAAAAAGAGGGACCCCAAGAAACTTCCCTGGCAGAGATCCATGTTTCATTCCTAGAATATTACAAATTTGTCTTCTCAACCCAGCATTAGTGTTAAAAAAGAAGATGTCAGACTTCTTCCAATTGACACATTGACCCGAGGCCTTAGCAAAGGAGTCTAAAGAAGCTCTAATGACTCTAGCTTCTCTTAAAGAGGCTTCACCCATGAGGAAATTATCATCAACAAATTGCAAATGTGTAGTCGGATCAACACCTTCAGCAATAGATATACCTTTCCAGACCCGGTCTAATTGTCTTTTCCAAGCAATCAATCTCCCAAAAGCTTCAACCATAATAATAAAAAGAAAGGGAGAGATAGGATCCCCTTTCCTAAGGCCTCTTGAAGTCTCAAAAAAACCTTGAGGGCTCCCGTTAAGAAGAACAAAAATTCTAGGAGTTGACATACAACTTTCAACCCATTTCAACCAAGAACCGTAGAAACCAAAACCCTTTAAAACCTTAAGAAGCAAGGCTCTATTTACATGATCATAAGCTTTCTTAATATCAAGCTTAATCATCATTTTAGAGACTTTAGCTTTCCGGACAGTATGAATAGCTTCATGAGCCACTATAATACCTTCAAAAATAGATGTATTCGGGGCAAAGCCACTTTGCTCCGGGGAAATCAAATACTTCAATAAAGGCTTGAGCCTATTAGCCATCACTTTAGAAATCACTTTATAAATAGTATTACACAAAGCTATTGGCCTAAAATCATCAAAGGTAAGATAAGCATCCTTCTTGGGAATTAGAGCTATAAAGGTGTTATTGAAGTCCTTTAAAACAAAGCCACCACTTCTGGATTCCTCCACAACTCTCCACAAATCATCCCTAATCACCTCCCACATCTTCTGAAAAAAGAGGGCAGAAAAACCATCTGGCCCAAGGGCCTTTTCTCCCCCAAGATTAAAAAGAGCAACCTTCACCTCCATCTTAGAGACCGGGGACATTAAAAGAGAATTCTGATCCTTGGAAAGAATACAAGGAATTATGTCCAAAACTTCACTCAAGCCATCACAGGGGGCACTATTACCAGTAAACATCTCCTTAAAATAGGACACAACTTCCTCATTAATCTTGTCATTCTTAGTTAACAGTCATCCCTGTCTATCAAAAATATAAAAAAATCCTATTCCGAGCCCACCTTTCTTTCACAGAAGAATGAAAGAATTTTGTGTTACGATCACCATTCTTCAACCACATGTCCCTAGATTTTTGTCTCCAAAAAATTTCTTCCCTTGCTAGGGTTTCCTTATAACTACTCAGCAATGCTTTCTCCTCCAAGTAGGTCATTTCATCCATCCCGCTAACCATAACCTTCTGATTCAAAGCTACCAAATCTTCCTCTAAAATCAATTTTTCAACAAAGATATTTTTAAAGGACTCTCTATTCCAAACTTTTAATTGTTCTTTAACAAATTTCAACCGCTTAAAAAACTTGAAAGCCAAATTACCTTCCACCTCGGGAACCAAACCCCACCACACAACAATAAGAGAAGGTAAATTAGGATCCCGAAATGACATAGATTCAAACTTGAAAGGGGACCTCAAAGGGGTCACATCCTCCTGGATATTACAACAAATAGGAAAGTGGTCTAAGCCAGAGATGGGGAGGATAGTAGCACTACATAACCATTGAAGATTATCCCATGGCTTAGTGCAAAAGAAACGATCAAGTTTTTCAGCAATATTCAAAAAACCACTCCTCTTGTTGTTCCATGTAAAATCCCCAGCCTTAAACACAATCTCTCTTAACTCCTGAGACCAAACAAAATTAGAAAAGTCCCTATGGATTTTGTTCCCCCAACCACGCCCTCCTTTTTTCTCCACCAGACTTAAAATAGCATTGAAATCTCCTCCGATAAGAAATAATGCATTCTTATTAGCAGAAAGAATATTACAAAGTTCTTGCCAAAGCCCTTCCTTCACCACATTATTGTTAGGGCCATAAACATTCAAGACAAAAAAAGACAACATCAACTACTTCGAAGACACTTCTAACCACTAGAAGTTCAAAGACTGAGCTACAAGGTGAACTGAGACAATTGACGGATCCCACATGGCGCAAAGACCTCCCGAGGCACAAACAAAAAAGGAAAAGAGACACTCAAACCTCCTAAACCATAGCTTAAAAGAAACATCATCACCTATTTTCAATTTAGTTTCCTAAAAAGGAATTAAGTCAACTTGAGCTAGATCAAGACCACACTTGATCAAGTGCATCTTGTCAGGGGCATTGCAGCCCTTGACAATCCATGAAAGGATCCTTATTGCTGCCAAGAAAGGGTATATCCCTTTCTCAATCTCAACAATTTTGTTTGGTCTACTACACAACTAGCCAATTCCAATTTCTCTTTATTAGAATGAGGCCCCCTTTTCTTCTTTTCCCCTGATCTAGGGCCTTTCAAAGTGGAATCCTCCTGCACTATTCCTCTAGGACTAAGAATATTTGGAGTATCAAAGACACCAAGATCATCCTCCCCTTCCTCCTCACTAACACAATGCCCTAAGTTTGAAGCTATTATTAGGTCCCCCCCAGTGTCTCTAACATCTGCAAAAAGGCCCTCCAAATTCCTAATAGGAGAGATTCTGCCATCATGTCTTTTCTCAACCCAGAAACCAATCCACCTCTATCAAACCTACACACTAAACCAACACTAGCAAAAAATTCATCTTCCTTTGGGTGATCACTTCTATCTTCATCTAAAGAATCTTTGGGAATACCAGCCATCTTAGGAAGAATCAACTAATCCACAAGTTGCACATCTCTTTTTAGATGGGTCGAAGGGCTAATCTCCTTCACCACCCAATCCTAAAACTCTTCAGCCCCTACTAAGCTATGCATCACTCAACCATTAAGAGAAGCATCCTAAAAATTGATTTCCCTAGAGGGCTTATCCATATGCCATGCAGAAAGGGGGGTCTCACTAACCTTTTGAGTGGACATTGCTTCCTAATCTGAATCCATGAGGGGGAAAGAGGCCGAAAATAAAATATTATCAACTTCTAAAAGTAGAGGCCTTACCACAAAATCTTCAACTCTATCCACAACAACAAGAGCTTCCAAATGGGAAGAGTATGATAGAGAAGAAACCTCCAAACCTTGCGAATTCTTTGTTAATTGAAGAAGATGATGAATCAAAAGAGAGTCCTCAGACTTCTTACCTCTCTCAAGTGAGTGGGAGAGCTCACCATCCTACTCCACTCCATCATGATCATCCATATCCACAACCAGAGCCTGCCTCCATTCGCCTTTATCTGTATGAATAGAGATATGAGAAGGGAGCTTATAGCAAGTTTGACACCAAACCAAAACCCTTGGCGTAACAACATAGGTAACCTCATTGAGCACTTCCTCCCATCTTACAAATTTGCCTAGAGATTCACCCCAAGATCCTGATAGTCTCATCAGTCCTATATTCCTGTGGGAGGTTTTCCATCCTAAACCAAATCAGAGTTTCCTTTACAGTCTCCTTTTCAGGGTCAAAGTTAACAACCCATTTCTTCATAAACAAACCTTTTCAATCAGTAAAAAATGGCTCATTCCATAGGATCCAATCCCTACCTTCCTTAGATGTAGAAATGATTAAGTAGAAACTATTACACAAAGTTTTCAAAGAAATGAAAGAGCTTTGCCAACTCTTTTCACACCAGGCTTTGATTTTTTAAAAAGACGGCCAAGGGCCAAGCCATTTCATTATCAGGGCATGATCCTCCAACCTAGCTCTCTCCTCCATCCATTGAAGGTTATTCAGAACTACATCCACATAAGAAGTAGTAGTTAAGGTATTCCTATCCTCTGGTGAAAAACCCACCTTACTTATACTAGGTCCTGCAGCCACCTCCACACTACCCCCTGACTTTTTCCTCCAAAAGTTTTCTTCAATCTGATGAAACTTAAAGTCCTTTCCTATTGCCATCTGGCCTTGAAACCCCCTTCTGCCAGTTGAGTTCTTCCCCCATCTCCTACCATACACACCTGATATGTTCTGTGCATCCTTGACACCTCCAACCTGATCCTGAAAACCTTTATTGAAAGGCAACTGGCCTCTGCGATTGAAGGGCCATCTATTCTGCCTCTGTGAGCCATCAGGCCATCCTCCATTTAGACGTTGAAATTGGTTTTGCCCTCTTGAACCCCATGACTGTTGCCTTTGAAGGTCCTCCATACTAAAAGTGTTAAGTGTTTTTCCCTAACTTACTTATAATGGGAAAATCACAATAACTTTTGCATATGGAGTCTTTTTTTTGAAACAAGATATCATTGGAAAGTTGGCCAATGCACTTTCTAATGGAGTAGGTTATTTTTATTATTTTTACTATTTTTTGTCATTTTTTATTAGTCGAAGTTGGATCTTCATTTTTTAAGCTCCCAAATTCATAATTTTTTTGCAGATTATTTGAGTTTGGTGATTCTAGTGGTGTTCGAAATGTGTTGAGGAGATCTATATATCGATTCACATGCTTTTTCCATATATTACGTCATATATAATTTATTTTTGATATTTCTTGATAGGTGTTACTTGGACATACTCGATACTTGGGAAGATGTTATTTTTATTTTTGTACTTCATTTTAGTTCCAAATCATTTATCAATCAATAATGTAGATTCTAGATTCATGCTAGATTATGGTTTTCAAGTTGTTCTTTCACAATGAGACTTGTTATGTTTGCTTATTATGACTCCTATGTGACTCCTCAATCAAGAGTTTCTAGTATTTTTGCACAAATGTATCCTTTCCTTGATTGAGGGTTCCAGAGTTTACTTCACAAAGTACTTCTAGTGATTCTTTATAGTAGGTTATCTCATTATGGGAGGTGATGCCTCTCTTATT